>WNWK01032562.1:0-21810 GCA_009830355.1 Cherax destructor
ACAGCCCCAAAGACCACTACCCCACCTTCCTCTTAAAAACATTAGAAAACCCACCCCTAGAATACACAAAGTTTAAATTTAGACCCCATGCCCAGGCTCAATAAATAACTTCCAAGAATGAGACGGTTGACTGGCTAGGTTTTCCCCAACAAAGGGTATCAATGATTGGAGAATTTCTTAAAAATTACTAGACTATACAACAAACTTTGTCCTAAAAAAATGAAACAGATTACAATAAACGGCTGGGTGCCCTTTGCTAAAAAAGCTTACTAAAATCCATTAACAAGAAAAAAAACAATATAAGCAATATAGAGGGGGACATACATGGGATTTATTAAACACTATTCATCAGTTCTCACCAAACTAATAAAAAAGCCAAACAATTGTACTACTCCAAATTCACTGAAACAAGAGGGGGATAAAAAAAAGAAAGAAAACATCTCACAGATTATGGGACCACAAACTTAAAAAAAAAAAGGATATTGTCCTAACTAAACCAAAAGAAAAACACACAGCCTATTGATACAGTAAAACAAATAAATGACTTCTTCTCAACCATAAAGGTCAAATCTTGCAGTAAAATCAGATAAAGTCGAGAAGAGGTTACCAAGTGGGAATTTCCATCACTCCTTATCTTACTACTGAACCACAAGTCACCATGATAATCAAGTCACTTAAAAATAAATCAGGGATCTGTCTCAAGTTCCAATAATATACAAACGAGCCCCCATGTCCTTTCAATCCCATTTCATTACTTAACAAATCATAAAACTAGCACTTTCCATTTCTCAAAAAAGCGGGTTACAAATACACAAGGTGGTGACCCCACAGACGTAAAAAACTATAGGCAATATCAAATTCCTTGCTATCAAAATCTTCGAGAAACTTGTGCACAAGAGATTACCCCCTTTATAACGACCAAAAAACATACTAACCCACCCAAATTTTGGGTTCAGGGAAAAAAAAAAGCACTACGATGCAATGTAAAAAAGATAGACCTGCTTTACAGGGACTCGAAAATAAAGATATCCATTAGGACTTTTTTTTAAAACCCAAGGAAAGCTTTAAAAACAGAACCACGGGGTCCTACTCACAAACTTGACCATATGAATAAGAGGTCATGCACTCATCTTCAAACCACCTACTAATAGGATCAGTATGTCACAATAAGGGAAAACCTCCTCCACGACACTCCTAACGGGGTACCGGAAGTGTCCTTGGTCCCCCTGCCTTTCCCCTTTTAAAATCAAACTTTTTGTAACAAATGAAACCAATCCTTTGCTCACCAACATTTTCTCCCCCAAAATTTCAGCAATACCAAAAACAATTTAAAAAAATTCAAATGCAGGCGAATAAACCCCATAACAAATGTTGCAAAAACCTTTTAAATGTTTTGGGTGCAGGGGTTTTAAACTAAAATAAACACCCTTTGCAAACATAATGAGGGAAGTTCGGCCCACCTTTCCGTGAAATTTGCCCCCCTATAAAATAACAAAGAAAGTGTCAAAAAATGTGGATCCCCCCTGCCTATTTTGTACCACAATCAGCCCCTACCTATCTATTCACTCATCTATCCCTACCTCCCCTATGCCATTTGTCTTGGGGATAAACAGAAAAAACCCCAAAACCAAAAAAACCCAACAAAAGCCCAGAAGAAATCCCAATCCAAGCTAGGAAACCCCCCCCCCACTCTTCAAAGACCAAACTACTCACTGTCCAGAACATCCATACTTACTACTCTGAATTCATTTATGAACCAAAAAACCAACTTTCCCTAAACAAAAACCCTTTTTCTTGAAAATTGTGAAAAAGACCCATAGAATAATCCCGAAAAAACATTTTTTGACATTCCCCTGTCCGACTAAATCTAAAAAAAATTCAATGCAAAAAAGGGGCCTAAAATCTGAACTCCTCCCTGAAAACTCTAGAACTGAACACAACTTCATTTTAAAAAAACCCCGTTAAAAACATCTTATCTCCTTACACAACCCCCCTGTAGCTAACCACATGAAAATTACTTTATCTTAATATCCACAAAAAAATACACTTATTAAATTCTGTGTTTCCCCCAAATTTTTACAGATACCAAGATTCTAATACAACTATTGCTTCATAATTTTAAGCTAGTCATAAGTTTCCCTTTTAAACACCCAATATAGAAACTGTATATGCCAAACTCACCTTTCCATTAATATATAAACTAATTGTTAAATTTTTAATTTTTTCTCCCTCAATTTTGTAAACCTAGTTAATCACTACAATTACCAAACCCTTTAATAAGTATAATCATTGTTAAGTGTTTGCCTGATTTATAAATTGGAGAAAAAACCAAGATTAAGTCTCCCAAATGTCTAGCGTGCCCAGGCATGCTAGGCATGCTAACGGCCATTTTTGTAATTATAGTCCTTAAAATGTAAAACAAAATTGAATTTTTAAGAGAAATAAATCAATTTAATTTTGAATTTGAACTTTAAAATACCCCATTTATCATAAACCAACATATGATCACTCATGTATCATAAACTAACTTTTTATCACCCCCATGTATCATAAACCAACATATGTATCACTGCCATGTATCATAAAAATTATGTATCACTGCCAGTGTATCATAAACTAACATATGTATCACTGCCTTACATAAACTAACATATGTATCATCCTTATCATAACAACATATGTATCATGCCGGTTCATAAACTAACATATGTACATTCAGTGTTATTATGGACATATGTATCACTTAATTTTGTGCACAAAATGTAGGGTTGGATAAAAATGTGAGGATGATCCAGCTTAGTAGACAAGGGGGTAAACCTGCGGGGGGGGGGAGACCACAAAAAAGGGGGGGAGCCAGTAATAAAGGAGACTCGTCACTGTTTACAAGTGTATGACAAGCGGTGGTAAAAACCCCAGGGGGGGGGAAGATCCAGTAAAAAAAGGGCTCATCAGTGTTTACAAGTGTGGTGTTTTTGTGTTAAATTTACACTTAATTATTCCAAATTATTTACAACTTCTATCATCTATTATATACATTACTTATAATCAGCCTCACTCTTCTATACACTTAAAATATTTTTTATGTTATTTTATTCCAACACTAGTTCAGACAACTTAAAATTTAAAAAATGTTTAATTTTTTTAAAGAGTTCCTGAGGGTTGGGGCGATCCAGCTGTGAATCCGGTTATCTTCAAGAACCTCTGAATTTTATTATTATTATTATTATTATTATTATTGTAGTGAGTGTAGTGTAGTAGTAGTAGTAGTAATAGTAGTAGTGGTTTTAGTAGTAGTAGTAGTGTAGTGTAGTGTAGTAGTAGTAGTAGTAGTAGTAGTTTTCTCGATCCTTCAAGAACCCCCCGGGTTATTATTATTATTATTATTATTATTATTATTATTATTATTATTATTATTATTATTTTTTTTATTATTATTATTATTATTATTGTTATTAGTATTTTATTGTTATTGTTGTTGGGGTGTAATAAGTGAATTATTAATCATTGAATTAATTAATTAAAATTAAGGACTGATTGTAGGAAGTAGGTGAGGGTACACAGATTTAATTAATTGTGTGGGGATTGTAATTACCCAATTAATTGCTAGCACCTTTGTGGATAAATTTATTAAGGTATGGTGTGAGAATCACCCTTTTTAAAGTGCCATTTAATTTGTACCTCAGTGGTTATTAATTCTATAATCATGGCTGGATCTGAGGAGTTGCGGGCTGGCAAGCCCATGGATGTTAATAATAATAATAATAATAATAATAATAATAATAACAATAATAATAATAATAAAAAAAAATAATAAAAAAATAATAAACAAGATTCTTTAAGATCAAGACGGTTCTAAAGGGTCAAAAATAATAATAAAATCATAATAAAAAAAATACTAATAACAATAATAAAATACAAAAACAACAACAACAACAACAAAAAAAACATAAAAACAACAATAACAACAACAATAATAATAATCCAGAGAGTTTTTGATGGGTCAAGACAAAATAATACCTGCAGTATACCGGGGGACAGTTCCAGGGGGTCAACGCCCCTGCGGCCCGGTCTGTGACCAGGCCTCATGTTGGATCAGAGCCTGATCAACCAGGCTGTTACTGCTGGCCGCACACAGTCCAACGTACGAACCACAGCCTGGCTGGTCAGGTACCGACTTTAGGTGCCTGTCCAGTGCCTGCTTGACGACAGCCAGGGGTTTGTTGGTAATCCCCTGATGTATGCGGGACCCAGTTGAACAGTCTTGGGCCCCTGACACTTATTGTGTTGTCCCTCAACGTGTAGTGGCACCCTGCTTTTCGGGGGATGTTACATCGTCTGCCGAGTCTTTTGCTTTCGTAGGGAGGACTTCGTGTGCAAGTTTGGTACTAACCTCGAGAATTTTCCTAGTGTATATAATAACATCTCTCCCGCCTGCGTTCTAGGGAGTACCAGGTTTAGAAACTTCAAGCATTCCAAGTAATTGAGGTGGTTTATCGCAGTTATGCGTGCCATGAAGGCTCTCTGCACATTTTCAAGGTCAGCAATTTCACCCGCCTTGAAAGGTGCAGTTAGTGGCAGCAATATTCCAGCCTAGATAGAACAAGCGACCTGAAAAGTGTCAACATGGGATTGGTATCCCTGGTTTTGAAGGTTCTCATTATCCATCCTGTCATTTTTCTAGCAGATGCAATTGCTACGGTGTTATGGTTCTTGAAGGTGAGATCCTCTGACATGATCACTCCCAGGTCTTTGACATTAGTTTATCGCTCTATTGTGTGGTTGGAATTTGGTTTGTACTCTGATGAAATTTTAATTTCTTCACGTTTTCCATATCTGAGTAATTGAAATTTGTCATCATTGAACTTCATATTGTTTTCTGCAGCCCATTTAAAGATTTGGTTTATGTCTACTTGGAGTCTTGCAGTGTCTTCAATAGTGGACACTGTCATACAGATTCGGGTGTCATCTGCAAAGGAAGACACAGCACTGTGGCTTATATTCCTGTCAATGTCCGATATGAGGATGAGGAACAGGATGGGAGCGAGTACTGTGCCTTGTGGAACAGAGCTTATCACCGTAGCCGCCTCAGACTTTACTCTGTTGACTACTACTGTTTGTGTTCTACTTGTTAGGAAATTATTGATCCATCTTCCCACTTTTCCTGTTATTCCTTTATCACGCATTTTGTGTGCTATTACACCATGGTCACACTTGTCAGGCTTTTGCAAAGTCTGTGTATATAACAATCTGCATTTTGTTTGTCTTCTAGAGCATCCAGAACCTTGTAGTGGTCCAGTAGTTGGGACAGACAGGAGCGACCTGCTCTAAACCCATGCTGCCCTGGGTTTTGTAATTGATGGGTATCTAGATGAGTGGCGATCTTGCTTCTTAGAACCCTTTCAAAGATTTTTATGATATGGGACGTTAGCGCTATTGGTCTGTAGTTCTTTGCTATTGCTTTACTGCCCGGCTTATTTACCATGTGGAACTTTAGCAAAGAAATAAGTTTCCACAGCTCCTCCTGTATGATAGAATGATGATAGATGGACTGACTGATGTCAGTCTCCCTGAGTCTTAAGTCAGTAAAATTCAGTTGAAGTTCTTTTCGTATTATTGTTCTCAAACTGCTAACTGACAAGCCAAGATTGTAATCTACCCCTCTTTGAAAGCATAAAACTAGCCAATTTATCAGTTCTATCATGCATCTGAAGACCAATGGAGATGGAATCCACAGCATGTGCATTCTGGCTCTACTATCAACAATCCTGCCCACTGGTCCTTCCTGAACCGGATGTAATTAGTGAATTCATTAATCATTGAATTAATTACTTAATAATTAAGTGACTGATTGTAGAAGAGGTGTAGGGTACACAGATTTAATTAATTGTGTAGTGGATTGTAATTATCCCAATTAATTGCTAGCACCTTTGTGGATAGGATTTATTCAAGAGTATGGTGTGAGAATCACCTTTATAAAGTGTCTATTTAATTTGTACCCTCAGTGGTTATTAATTCTATAACCATGGCTGGAGTTGCTGCGGCTGGCAACCCATGGATGTTAATAATAATAATAATAATAATAATAATAATAGTAATAATAATAATAACAATAATAATAATAATAATAATACAATAATAATAATAACAATAATAACAATAATAACAATAATAATAATAACAATAATAATAATAATAATAACAATAATAATAATAATAATAATAATAATAACAGTAATAATAATAATAATAATAAACAAGGTTCTTTAAGATCAAGACTAATAATAATTAAGAGGGTTCTTGAAAGGACAAGACAATAATAATAATCATGACTGTTAACTCTATTTTCTTGGCTGCTTACATCTAGTGCAGAATGGTAGCGTAGGTGTAGAGATACGGCCGATGACTAGACTCAGTTTATTAATGGAAAGGTGTAGGTATACACAGGGGCAGAGCGTGAGGGGACCCGGGAGCCAGCAAGGGGAGAACCTGTTGTTGTGATAAAAACACAGGCCTTATTCCTAGGCTTTATTGAACACAAATTCCATGGTACATGTCTGCAACAGAAGAAAATACATCTAATGACTGCTGCTGCAGGACAGGTGATGTAAGGTGCATATGTCCTCAGAAAAGCTATAGCTACTGGCGACATATTTAAGCTTACCATGTAATCTGCATCACGAATGTATCTGTGTAAGAGAGAGACCACACAGCCATGCTGGGCCATCGCCGTACTGTTTGTTGTTATTGTAGGGCCCTGAGGTGGTGCCGTATTGTGTCCTGCAGCGGCTCCCCACAAGAGCGGTATCACTACAATCTCCCCTTCTAAAATATCAGATATAGTAATCCTCCAAACGGTTAGGTGGGTGACTGTACGTCCAGACCTTCGTAGCCCTTGAGCCTCTTCACCGGGTTCAGTATTTTCAGCGGGTTTGACTATCTGCTGGAGCGGCGTCCTCTATTTCAATAGGGGTAGCCTGAAAGGCTTCCCTGAGAAACCGAAGCATCTTTCACAACATCTATTGGTGTATCTTGAGATTCGCACTAACTTTGGTTTCAACTGGGGCTAAGTGTCTTGTAGATACAGTAGTCTCTTCACCATTTTGGTAGCGAATGTGGGCATAATGCGGATTAGCTTGTAGGAGCTCTACCTCTTCCACTAAAGGATCCGTCTTGTTCATCCTACGGTGACTCTTCAGGAGAATGGGTCCAGGGTGACATAACCAGGTGGGCATGGAGGCTCCGTAGAGGAACGACGTGAATAGTTGAAGAGTCTCTCATGAGGGGTAGCATTAGTAGCTGTGCACAGCAATGATCTAATAGAGTGAAGGGCATCAGGTAAGACAGTCTGCCAGTGTTGAACCGGTAGATTGCGAGATTTCAGTGTCATTGTAACTGACTTCCATATAGTACCATTGAACCGCTCCACTTGACCATTGCCTTGAGGGTTGTAGCTTGTTGTTCTGCTGCAAGCAATCCCTTTGTTAGTCAAAAACTCATGAAGTTCATTACTCATGAACGAGGATCCCCTGTCTGAATGGATATAGGCCGGCATACCAAAAATAGCGAATAACTGGGAAAGACAATTGATGACAGTTGAAGCAGTCATATTTGCACAGGGAACACAAAGGAAACCTAGAATATTCATCTACTATGTTAAGGAAATACCTATTCTGGTTTATGCTTGGTAGAGGTCCTTTGAAATCTATATTCAGTCTCTCGAAAGGCTGGGTGGCTTTTATGAGATGAGTTTTCTCTGGCTGGTGAAAGTTTGGCTTGCACTCTGCACATACTCTGCACGATCTGATCACTTGTCGCACCTCTTCCACTGAGTAGGGCATATTCTTAGATTTAACAAAATGATACAGGCGTGTAACTCCTGGGTGACACAAGGCCTGTGGAGCTCTGAGAGTGATTGCAAATCATGACATGCTGCTCCACAGTGGGACCTAGAGAATGCATCAGGTGAAATGTTTTCTTCACCCGGTCGATACAGAATATCAAAGTTATAACACGATAGTTCCATCCTCCAGCGTAATATCTTGTCATTCTTGATCTTACTTTTGTGCTTCTTGTCAAACATATACATCACGGACCGTTGGTCAGTCCTTACAGTGAAATGTCTGCCTGTTAAATAATGCCTCCAGTGGCGAACTGCTTCTATTATGGCCTGGGCTTCCCCAGACCCTGAAAGACTTCGACCTCTACGGAACTTCCACGCCCCAAGACAAAAGTCACTCCGAAGAACTCTTGGTCTTTTTGCTTATTACTCACAGTGGATCTACAACTATTCAAGTAAAGTTCGCCCACTGAGTGCTACCACGATATTTCCTGTGACAAAGGAAGCAGAAACTGCTTTCTATACTCTCAAACAGGACATTGAAAGCTCAGTAGTTCAGGCCATTGATGAGTCCCTACCATTCGAGGTGGAAACGGATGCATCTGAAGTTGCCATTGCTGCAGTCCTATCTCAGGCAGGACGTCCCGTAGCTTTCTTTTCAAGAACTTTTCATGGATCAGAGAAGTGCTATGCTGCTGTAGAAAAGGAAGCCCAGGCCATAATAGAAGCAGTTCGCCACTGGAGGCATTATTTGGTTCTATAATACCCTCCTTCAGCAGCCTCTGAGTTTCTTTCTCAATGAACATCCTATCTTCATAAGAATAGCGGCGTGACTTAGCTGATATAGGATGACAATCCGCAGTAAGATTCGCAAACAGCTTTGGTGGGTCTACCCTTAAAGTGCTAAGACCACAGACAACGAGAGGAGGCAGTTCACCTCTATATGTTAAGGTAACACTACCATGACGCTTCTGAAAGTCCTGACCAAGGATCACATCAGAGCACAGTTGTGGCAGAACAGCTAAATGTACATCTTGATAATCCCTGCCATTAACTCTAAGGTTTACCTTACAAAACCCTAACGTCTGAATAGAGAGAGATGTTGATGCCATGGAAACGGTACCTGATGAGTGATGTACCGTCAAGGAGTGGCGTTTAACTACGTCAAGGTTGATGAAACTCTCTGAGCTGCCACTGTCAATCAGACCATCTACTTCTGTTCCTTTGATGAACACTTTCACAACTGCCTTTGACAGTGAATTTGGAGCAGCCGCAGAAGTCACTGTTGCTAGAGTCGCCTGGTCGGAATGCGTAGAAGCACTAGCTCTTGTTGATGTATTAGCACGACATACTTTAGCAAAGTGACCTTTCTTATGGCATTGATGGCACATTGCTTCACGAGCCGGACACTTTGGACGTGGATGTCTTGAAAACCACAAAAGAAACACTTTGTGCCTGCAGCTGCTGTCACTGAAGCAGGTTCCACGGTAACTTCATTAAAAGAGTCTTGGTCGGAGTTACAGCACTTACCACTCGAGAAGGCTGGTAGTACTGTACACTTCAGAATTCTTCTGGGCTGAATCTAATGCTCTTGCCTGGTCAAGGGTAGTGGCTAAGTCCAGAGTTTTATTCTCCAATAAACGCTGCCTTATTATTGGTGATTGCAGGCCACTGATAAAAGCATCCCTGATGGACTCTTCACAATACTGAGAAGCTGTCACCGCTCGGAAGTTACAGTCCTTACCTAATATTTTCAATGCTTGAAAGTATTCCTCTAAGGATTCACCAATCTGCTGGCGGCGAGTTGCAAGACGATATCGTGCAAAGATTTCATTTGTGGGCTTAATATACTGAGACTTGAGGGCATTGGTAGCCTCTTCATAGGTATTACACTCAGAAATAACCTCATAGATTTTAGGTGACACAAAGTTGATGAGCAGGCTTAGTTTATCTAGATCTTCCTGAGGAAAGGCTCTCAAGAAGTTTTCGAAAGTCTTAAACCAGTGCTTCCATTCCTGAGCAGCCGTTGATACACTGGGGTCAGAATCTAGCCTCTCTGGTTTCAGTAAACACTCCATGTTGCGGTGTAGTCTAGCTCAGAATCGCCACCAGGTAGCCCAGGATATTTGTGTTCAATAAATTGTTGTGATAAAAACACAGGCCTTATTCCTAGGCTTTATTGAACACAAATTCCATGGTACATGTCTGCAACAGAAGAAAATACATTTAATGACTGCTGCTGCAGGACAGGTGATGTAAGGTGCATATGTCCTCAGAAAAGCTATAGCTACTGGCGACATATTTAAGCTTACCATGTAATCTGCATCACGAATGTATCTGTGTAAGAGAGAGACCACACGCCATGCTGGGCCATCGCCGTACTGTTTGTTGTTATTGTAAGGGGCCCCTGAGGTGGTGCCGTATTGTGTCCTGCAGCGGCTCCCCACAAGAGTGGTATCACTACACCTGTCTCGAGTAGGTAGGCCGCCAGAGTGAGAGTGAAACATAACTGACCAGCCCGACCTTGATAGGCCTATAGATGGCAGCACCATAGTGCCGCGCAGTTTGAAAGAGCCTCTGAATAGGCTGTTTACATCTGCTCGGCCACCTACCGTGTGTCGTCTCGACACGACAATACTGGCGGGCACGAAGGTGTAAACAAGCAAACAAGGTTACCCAGGGGAAACTGGCTTCCGGTCACCTGACATTTACATATAAAAAAAAGAACAATGCCGGTGCGGGCCGGTAAAACTCTCCCACTTCGAGAGTCGGGGAAGAGAAACTCTGCCTGCTCGTACAGCTGGACGGAGGACAGAACAAACCGATATTGGCACAGGGACTAAATTCTTCTATATACAGGTTGTCCACAGGGCTAGGCATCAACTTGACTGCACATCCTTGAGCGCTGTACCATCCTCACATCTGCAAACAATGACTGACAGTAGCATTTCCTAAGGTGTGACATTTAACTCCAAAAAGGGCGATACTGCCCTTGCCTTTATACAGGCTTTACAAGACACACTGTTTGCACATACTCACAATAACATTATTTCCATGGAATTCATTATACTACGGGTACCCTGCTAGAATAAATTTTACATATTTACATGGTGTTGTCCACCCTGACTATATTATTTACTAACTATACAATGTATGCGCATTAATCCCCATTTCTGCAAGCAAACAATTAGCGTAGCTAGCGTAGGAGTCGGACAAGTCAGTAGGTATGTCAATGTCACAGAAATGTACTGCTGTCCGGGGTCTCAGGCCATAAGTATGGAGCCTTACAGGACTGTCATCTGTCATAGTGGTAGTGGGTGAAGGTCTAGACAGGTTGTCACTAGTTTGAGTCTGATTGTGGCTTTGCAATGCCCGCGATTCCAGCTCTGCTTCGGCTTGCACATGATCAATATACTTCATGTTGTCAAGGTGAGCTTCTCGGATAGTTCCGGTAGCTATCTCCCTCACATCGAACTTATTGCTGCGGAGCTGTCGTAGGACACGGTAAGGACCGACAAACTTGGGGACAAGTTTATGCATACCAGGGGTCTGCGTCGGATTGAGCAACATAACTTTGCAACCTGGTTCCACCTTACTTTCCTTAGCGTGGGCGTTGCGATCAGACGTGAACCTATCTGTGGCTTTTATTAGGTTCTCACGTACTCCCTGGAAGACAAGCTGTGTGGTCCGCATCTTAACTATACCGGTGTTATCGGTGTCATAGGTTGGACTAGGCAGAGTGAACAGGATTTTGTATGGTAAACGCTTATCATAGCCGTACAAGGCAAAATGGGGTGTCTCGCCAATCGAGCTGTTGAGGGAAGAGTTCAATGTACACTGAACATCTGGAATAGCCTGAGCACCTCCAGAACTTTTCGGTTTGTACATTCAGCAAGACCATTACTCGCAGGGTGGCGAGAAGCTACTGGTGCTTGGTGAATGTCAAACCTGGAACAAAGGTCCTTCATCGTGGCATTTATGAACTCCGACCCATTGTCTGACAGGAGAACACGTGGGCAGGTATGACGGAGAACGATACGCTCACGGAAAGCATTTGCTACTGTCTCAGCCGTTTTGTCAGGGATGGGTACTAACTCGCAGTACCGCGTCAAGTTATCTATCATTACAAGCAGGTGTTTATTATCCTTCTCCGAGGTCGAGAAATTCGTCAACAGGTCGACAGAAGTTCTCTCCCAGGGTTCCTTTGTAATGGGATACTTCAGAATGGGATTGGGACCCGTGACAGTACCCTTGTGTTGTAAGCAAACGACACACTGGTGTACATACTTGGCAATTTCCGCTGCCATCTTAGGCCAGAAATATTTCATTCTAGCCTGTTTGATGCTGCGGTCCTTCCCGGGGTGCGCTGCGCCTGGGACATCGTGGATCAACTTGAGAGTCGCGGGTACCAGGGACTCCGGTATCACCAATTGGTGTACGGTTCTGCCGGGGTCCACTAGTCAAGCTACACGACACAGTACTCCTTGATTGACCACTAAGTCTGTCAGCGGAATGGGCGACTTGACCCGCGGGCCAACGCCCTCCTTGGTTAGGAATCGAAGGACTGGTGACCACACCGGGTCCCGCCGTTGGGCTCTCTCTAGGTCCTTGACGGAGAACGAGTTGTCTGCACTGACAAAGGCTATATGCCTTGACAAGGCGTCAGCCACGACATTTTGCTTACCCAGTACATAGCAGATTTCGGGATTGTAGTCGTTAAAGGTGAGAGACCACCGAGCATGTTTCCCAGAAAGATTCTTGTTTGCAAAAAGGGATAATAACGGCAGATGACCCGTGTAAATCTTGATAGGATACTGGTAAATAATGTCTCTGAAGTGGTTCAAAGCCCAGACGATGGCTAAGGCTTCTAGCTCTGTCACAGAGTAATTGACTTCAGCTTTGGTAAGAACACGGCTATCATAAGCTATTGGCTGTTGCTTACCATTAGATTCCTGCGACAAGACTGCACCGCTGCCAACTTTGCTGGCATCTGTCGTCAAGGTGAATGCTTTGGTGAAATCAGGGAATCTAAGGACTGGGGCTGATGTTAACCTATTTTTAAGAATGACGAAAGCTCTTTCTTGGTCACACGTCCACTCAAAGGGGACATCTTTCTTAAGGAACTGTGTCAAGGGTGCAGCTAAGGTGGAGAAGCCGGCTATGAAAGTGCGGTAGAATCCAGCTGGGCCCTTTAGGGAGCAGACAGTATCGCCCTCGTAGGTCTAGGGAACTTTCGCACAGCCGAGATTTAGACTCGTCTGTTTTGGGATGCCGCTCTGAGTCACTACGTGGCCCAGAAACTTTATTTCCTGCTTAAGGAACTGGCATTTGAAAGCTTCACCTTAAGATTAGCCTTGGCTAGTTTTTCCAGTACCCGCTCAAGTTTTACGAGATGAGTAGAACATCTTGGGACATCACAATGAGATCGTCTAGGTAGACCATGAGCGTGCCACCTAGGAGAGTACGGAAAACGTTGTCATTAGACGACTGAACGTGATCGGGCTTCCAGAGCGAAGGCATTCTCTTGAACTGATAATGACCAGTAGGCGTAGAGAACGCTGTTAGTTCTTTGCTTTGGTCATCAAGGGGGATCTGCCAAAACCCTTGAAGAAGATCAAGAGTCGAAAAGACCTTGTTATCGCCAATGTTCTGTAACAGGTCATTCAGAACTGGCAATGGAAATTGGTCTGGGATGGTACAGGCGTTCAGTTTCCTGTAATCGATAACAGGGCGCCATTTCCATCTTTCTTGGGAACTAGGATTAGAGGGGCATTCCAGGGAAATGGACTCCTCGATAACTCCATGGCGGAGCATCTTTGCAATAAGTTCGTCAGCAAACACTCTTTGCGCATGGACAAACGTACGCAGGCACGTAAATGGGTTTAGTACCTTTCTCAAGCAGAATATGGTGAGACATAAGGGGGTCAGACCCATGGACTCACCATCTAACGCGGCGGCAGTGCGGTTGGAACCTGGAGTGGAACTTCTTCCGGGTAGTCTGTCATAGCTAGATCATCTTCCTGCACTGGCCGGGTGACGGAGAATTAGTAGCGGACTCACCTGGGAGGACTGCACTTATAAGAACGTCAGCTGGGATGTCTCCCTCCACTCTCACCGGGAGGGGAACCTGACGAGGTCGACAAGTGAAGTATCCTTCCTCAGGGGGAATTCCGACTATGCAAGTTACCGACAAGGACTTGCAACTTGCCACGACGCACAGTGTGCAAGGACGGCTCAAGGAGAGGCCCTTGACTCTGCATGTGTCGTTGTCGACTAGCACATGATCTCCTTCGAAAGCTCTTGTCACATACACTGTAACAGGAGTGAGCGAATTAGCCGACAAAGTGACGTCATACCTTGTACAGGCAGTAACTCTGCTCGCTGATGCCATGACACGAGTCAGACAGTCGCCTGCCGACAGGAGACTGCGGCTTGACAACGGTCATCCTCTACAACAGCGCGGAGTTAGAGTGATGGTCAGAATGGGCGTCCCCAGACTGGGTTTCACTGATAACTGAGCGCTGATGGTCAGGAGGTGACGAGATACGAGCTCTCTTATGAGGTTGGTCAGGACAAGAGGCCGACCTCACGGAGGAGTGGCGACAGAAACCACGGGTTTCCAATGATTCCAAGCACTGGATGTCTCAGAGACGGAGTGGCAGGTAGTGGAACCGCGTACACCCCAGAAGGGCGCGTCCACTCTGTCAAAATCCGCTTTCCACTTAGCTGGATCTAAACGGATCTTAAGGTCTGCCATGGTCCTGAAACCGATGAGCAAATCGCCTGGGAAGACGATGTCATCAACAACTAAGAACTTTGCTGACCACTTGTGATCATGGATCGCAAATTCTAAGGTTGTACAACCACGGACCGTGAGGGCTACCTGAAACGCCTCGCAATGTCTGAATAGCAGACGGCTCGGTCAGCATGGCTGCATGGAGACCAATGTCACGGAAGAGGGTGGAACGGACAATGTTAACCACCGAACCTGTATCAAGGAAAAGCTGAATAGGCTTCCGATGAAGTGTGGACTCTACGAGAGGTCCACACGGGCTGTCATACCGAACATGAAGGCATGACGGGCCGACTCAGGTCGTCGGAGTCCTGGCTTGCCAGAGGCTCGACGCTTGGTGGAGCGACTGACGTCTTGGAAGGTACGGTTTGAGTCGACACCAGCGTCGAGGCACTCTGTTTCGTGCTGTCGGCATGCGTGTCGCTGCCCAGGGCGGCGAACGATTGTGGACAGGGACGGAATACAGTGACTCCGAAGGTGACTATCTCTTTGTGGGATTTTTCTGGTGCGTCTCCTTCCCCGAACTACTGGAGGGGCTCGGCTAGCTCGGCTCCGGGGGAGGCGCTTGCCTGGTGCGCCGACAAGATGCTACGAACTTGGAGGCACTCACTGAGGTATGACTGGATGTATAATGGTAAACACAATCGCCCTCCCGGTGCTGCGCACGGGGACGGTGATTATCAGATGGCGGCTGAGGTTTATAACACTCAGAACTGTAATGACCTCTTTACCCAGTTAAAACAGGTAACCACGCGCTGCGGGTGGTGCTGAGGCGGTGTGCGCTATGCGCTTGGACTTAGATGGAGGAGACACTGGCAAAGTCGTCTTGCTAGCCCTCCGGTCATAACCTGACCTGCCGTTTTGATTTGGCTTGGTCTGAGGTTTGCTGTTCGTCCTAGCCTTGGCTGCTGATTGCTGGACGGCTGCAGCAAAAGTGACAGGGGGTTGCACAGGCGGCGACACAAGAGTTGGCAATTGAGGGACTTGCAAGGGAGTACCAGCAGGGCGACAAGCCTTGTCTTTCTCGTCCAGCGGTTTAATTTTATCGATAGCATTAAAGGCGCCAGGATGTTTTCCCTTTGGGGCCAAGCCCTAATTCGTCAATCCTATCATGGAGATGGAGTGGGGCATCTCTCCGCATGACGCCTCCGACGATCATGGGGATGATGTCTTCGAGTTTTATACTACCATCACTAGTGACCCACTTGCTATCCTTCATAATGTCAATAAAATCTAACGATGCTCGCTGGAAACGACAGACACAAGCGAGGGGGCTTTCATCCGGGGATTGGCACTCATTCATGACACTCGTGATAATGTCAAGGTAATGGCTCTGATGCCTGCGCCGGAAGTAATTACGGAATGCTTCCTTGAGCTTGGGCCATGACTGCAAATCACGCACTTTCACAGCCACCGCGGCAGTGTTTACATAGTGCGCGTCAGTGGGGTTATCGGTTCGTCCCTTAACTGTCGTCTCGACCGATTTGAACCAAGTCTCCAACATACTGGCGCAACCATCAAACAAAAGGGACGGGCGGGGATGACATTCATGGCCATTCGAGGACGCCACATGGGCTACTGCCTGGCAAATTGTTATGGAGGCGCCATTCTCCCCCTGATGGGACCTAACAGGAGAGGCATCAGTGCCATCTGCGGCAGAAGCTTGGGCATCGCGACGGCTACTGCGTGTCTGAGTCATAGCGTCAGTTATAAGCACAAAATAAGTCACGGAGAAAGGGAAAGGGATCAAAGCAAGAATTGATACGCAAACGGCTAGAACTCAACACAGAGTCAGAGAGGACACAACACGGTGTTACTCAAAAATTGCTTATTTGTTAACAAATGGGTGAATTACTTCAAAAAAAAAAAAGAATGGTACACTCTGAAACTCAAGGTAAATTTTGGATACAAGTGAATTAATTGCTGGGGTGTACACAGAACAAAAGCAGAGATAACTGGCAAGAAAATTGCATGAAAATGAATGAACTGTAACAAGTAGCGGAATTAACAAAAGTTTGCAAATTAAAATGAAAACTGGGTATTACATACAATGTACTGCAGTGCAGGCTTGCTCAACACACAGCAAAATGTTGCAGGTGCTGGCAGTTGCAATTAGGTATGGCAAAGAAAAATATGAATTCACTTGCAGCAAGGTAAGGTGGCAAAACAATTAATAAAATCAGTCTTCAATGGAATAAAAACAGTCACAAAAATTTACTGTATCACGAAGTACTGAATTTCACATAAAAAAGCAATGAGTAAAATGCCAAAATGATGAAAATCAATAATAATAGGGGCAAAAAGTTACAGGTGGCAAAATGAGTTCACACTGACACAAGAAAAAAAAATTGCTAAGTAAATTCTGGTGCAAAAGTATGGAATTTCACAGGTAATTATTGCAATAATGGCAAATAAGCAGGTTCCTGAAAATTCAATAACAGGGACTGATAAATCACTCAATGACAAGGCATAAACATTAACAGAATGCAAAAAAAAAAATTAAATTGAGACACTGGAGAAAATGTAGGTGTCTAGTCACAAGTTGTTGAATTCAAGCAGAATAAAACTGACACTGGCAAGTATTAAAATAACACTTTGAACACACTAACACATCAGAACTGTGCAGGGTTGTCAACAATTTGTGGCTAGCTTGCAGATGCAACAATCAAAATAATAGCAGACAGATGTAACTTGCAATTAAAAAGAATATATATACATATATATATATGGGTAGCACAATGAACAACTTTGAGCAGGAACAAATTAATAATTAGGTGAGAGGCTATGTGCAGAAATAATGCACTAGGATTTAAAATGCAAAAAAAAAATGAGCTTGCAAAGTGCAACAATGTTGCTGAATAATTCACTGAAAGTATGGGCTTCAGTGATACTGTACTTGGTGCAGGGCAATTAAATAATGTCACAAATTCTTAGGAAATGCCTGACTTGTCTGGCATTTCCTAGACAAGTCACTGTTTACTTAACTTTGATTGTAGATGGAAGGTAGAAGCAAGTAGGCAGATTCTGAAACTTCTGGTGTGTACTGGTGGCTGGATGCGGCGGTACACACACTATAAACACTTGTAGGCTTCTATGGGGTCTCCAGTGGCGTAGGAAAGATTGTGCAAGGCTTGGGAAGAACGGGAAAAGGACGTAGAACTCTGCGGAAATGAGGGGTTTTACTAAAAAAGCCCAGAAACTCGCCAGCTGAGAGAGCGGCGTAGTGTTTACACTGGGAACGCGTCTGAGAGCGCTGCTGACCGTGGCTTAGGAAGCGCAGACGGACACGGGGAAATTACTACACAAGAGGACTTTTTCAGGGTACCAGAAGTACTGCAAGAGACTGCAACAATTACTAAGATGTTACTTTACAGTTTTCAATGGGGGGGAAGTTTAAGATACTGGTGCAAATACAAAAAAAAAAAATTAAATCACTGCTGAAGCTGGAGGAAGGGTGAAGATTGAAGGACGCAGGAACGAGGTGCTGGGAACACTGCAGGCGCCTGGCTTGGCTTGGCTTGGGGCAACCACGATGGGTTCCCACGTGGTCAAGCCAGGGGTGGCTTCTTTAAGAACTCGGAGAAAACAACACACAGGCGACGAGCTGGATATAGGGAGCGTAGAAACGTAGCAAGTAGTGGAGAGTAGGTGGTCGGTGGTGTGAGGTAGGCAGCGGCGCCCTGAGGTAGACACACATGGACACAACACCAACACACCCCAAACTACCTCACCTCGCGTCTCTTGTAGCTGTAGGAAGGCGTAGAGACGCTGCTGGATGCAGAAGGGTGTAGGAGAATGCTGGAGAGTTGTAGAGTAGGAGATGAACACACACGTGACTGCTTCAGGCTGGAGAGCTGGAGATGACGCCCTATGTCCCGATTTTGTGGAAAAATCATGGACGATGCTCTGACTTAGGCACCCACGAGACGCTGGAAGCTACGGATGATGCGATAAGCCAGCAGATGACCTGGATATGACTGGCTTGGTCGGATGATCGACTGGGCGGTGGGTCCCCTACACTACACTCTGCCGTGAACCACTGCTGTCACCACTGTTAAGTCTAGTTTCTTGGCTGCTTACTTTAAGCAGTAGAATGGTAGCGTAGGTGCAGAGATACGGCCGATGACTAGACTCAGTTTATTAATGGCAAGGTGTAGGTGTACACGCGAACAGAGCGTGAGGGGACCGGGAGCCAGTTGGGTAGAACCTGGTTCAGTGAGGTAGGCCGTCGAAGTGAGAAAGCAGCATGGCTGACCAGCCCGACCTGATAGGCCTATAGAGGGCAGCACCATAGTGCCGCGCAGTTTGAAACAGTCTCTGGATAGGCTGTTTACACCCTGACCATCCATACACAACACAGCAAGGGTCAGCCTGACCATCCACAAGACAGCAAGGGTCACCCTGACTATCCATACACAAGATAGCAAGGGTCACCCTGACCATCCACACAAGACAGCAAGGGTCACCCTGACCATCCATACACAAGACAGTAAGGATCACCTTGACCAGCCATACACAAGACAGCAAGGATCACCCTGACCATCCATACACAAGACAGCAAGGATCACCTTGACCATCCATACACAAGACAGCAAGGATCACCCTGATCCTCAGAGGAGATGATCCAACTGAGTTGAACAACTATAGGCCTATATCAACCTTTCCCGTTCTATCTAAAATCTTCGAAAAATTAATTCACAAACAAGTCTACTCCTACTTACAACCATGGGTATCTTATGGACTGACACCCTATTCCTTTTTGTGAGGTTTGTCGGGTCCCTATTTCACTTGCAGATTGACCGGTTTAGCAGCTCGTAGGATTTACCTCCACCGCCGCCGCTCTACCACTCTTCCCTTATCTTCCCTTCTTACACACGGTCCTGCCTTTGCCTTACAATCACTTTTTCACTTTCTGTCAGCAACTGCTATTCTATACGAACTTTGACACATATCCCTTAGCGTCCCTTCCACCTCTTTTCTCCCATCACCTCTGATCCCCTCTCCACCTAGCTGTTTATAGCCCCCGCACTATTTTCTGCCCCGCAGCACTGTATGACCCTTGTTGATTTAGCGCTTTCTTTGATTTAATAATAATAATACTCCTACTTAGTATCCCACAACATACTTAACCCTGTCAGTGTGGATACAGACCGAAAAAAATACTAATGATGCAATTATACATATGCTTGAGGTAATATATTCGGTACTCGAAAAAAATTAATTTTCCCTGGAACTTTTCATAGACTTACGAAAAGCTTTTGATACAGTTGACCATGACCTATTGCACGTAAAACTTGAACATTACGGGGTCAGAGGACACTCTCGATTACCTAAAATCCTACCCTAGGAATAGAACCCAGTTTGAATTCCACCCTAGTCTTGTCCAAGCTGGATTATGGCAACCAAGTCTATTATGCGGCTTCTCCTACAAGTCTTTCTAAGTTAGATTCCCTTCATCATAAGGGTCTACGTTTATGCCTTGGTGCCTTTCGTTCATCCCCTGTTGAAAGCCTCTATGCTGAGGCGAATGTTCCTTCCTTAGCTGATCGTCGTGATGCTCATTGCCTTTGTTACTTTGTCCTCGCTCATGACCTTCGTGTTCCGTCTACGTATAGGTTGGTCTCAGACATTGGTAAAAGCCCATTATTTGTTCAACGCTCCTGCTTACTTCGACCATTTTCTCTTCGTCTTCACTCACTCCGGTCGTCTCTCCAGTTACCTCCCTTGTATATTCATTTAGCATCTGTCTTTTCCCTTTTCCCTTGGGAGGTTCCGAAGGTTCGTATCTGTTCTTCCCTACTGCTGTGCGCAAAGCTCTCCTACCTACGACTGCTTCTCGCTTCTTTTTCTTGATCAGTTACGGTTGCATGCTCATGCCGTTGCTGTTTATACAGATGGTTCTAAATCTTCTGACGATGTTGTCCGAGGTCATTTGTTATACTCGGCTAGTATTTTTACTGCCGAGTTGTATGCCATCCTCATAGCACTTCTCTGTATTACATATATGTCTCCTTGGACGTTTGTGATCATTTCAGATTCCCTCAGCGCTTTACAAGCCATTAAACAATTTGATTCCCTCATCCATTAGTCCTTCATATTCAACTATGGTTACGCTGTGTGGCTAGCAAAAACAAAGACATCGTTTTCTGTTGGGTCCCTGGACACGTTGATGTGCAAGGAAATGAACAAGCGGATGCTGCTGCGCGGTCAGCAGTGCATGATCAGCAGTGCATGATCTTCCGGTTTCCTATAGGGGTATTTCGTTTAGAGATTATTTTCCAGTCATCTCTGCCGTCTTCTCAGCCGTTGGCAACAATGGTAGTCAGACATGCACCATAACAAATTGCACTCTATTAAACCGCTTAGGTTTGTGGCCATCTTCTTACCACCGTTCTACTCCGGAGACTGTGCTCTCCCATCTCCACACTGGCCATACTCACCTTACCCATGGGTATCTCATGGAAGACGCCCTAGTCCCCTCTGTGAGGTTTGTCAGGTCCCTCTTTCGGTTCTTCACTTTCTTGTAGATTGCCCGGTTTACCAGCGAACTCGTAGGATTTACCTCAACACTGCCGCCCTACCGCTTTTACCTTATCTTCCCTTCTTGCAGACGGCCCTGCCTTTGGCTTAGAACCACGTCCCTTTCAGCCCTTTTCTACCCTTACCTCTGATCCCCTCTCCACCTAGCTGTTTATAGCAACGCTGCATGACCTTGCCTGTTTAGCGCTTTATTATTTGATTATTAATTTTTTATAACCCACTTTTCGCATATTATCCTTATTTTAATCCATATACTCCTTGAATTTATTCATATATATTCCTTTCTTCCATAACTGATCCTTCAGCATTATTGCTACCCCCTACCTTAGCTCTAACTCTCTCAGATACTCCTCGCTTGTACACCATGAAGTCGCTCATTTGCTCAGAACTACTAAACACCTCAAATGATGTAGTTGAAGTTTTGACAGTAAAGATTGAAAAAAAAAAACCCTTTTTTTGGGGGTATACAAGCCTCCAGATGAACTTTCCAGCAACCAGGAACAGCTTTGAAAATTGATCATGTCTGGAAAAAATCCCAACTCCCGCCCCCAAAAATCTTGTATTTGGGGATTTAATTTGAACATCTAAAAAGGAGGAGGTAGCAAATAATATATTAGCAGAGATCACCCCAGGGGGCAGC
>WNWK01032563.1:0-21809 GCA_009830355.1 Cherax destructor
GGAATTTCATGACAGGAATTTAGAATCTAACGACTTTAGAAGTAGTTCATGATTGTTTTTTGAAGCAGTTTGTAACAGAACCTAAAGGAAATAACCATTGACTTGGTTCTGGCAAAGCAAGGAAACCCTTGTTAATAATTTAGAAATTACAGAGGAACTCGGCCCCAAGCGACCACAAGTAAATTTAAATTTAGCATTGAATGGATGTATGATAGTAGGGATAATTAAAATTTCCCCCAGATTTTCGTTTTTACAGTTATAATGGACTTAGAGAAACTTATCAACTGTGGACTGGGGTGAAGAAAAAGGTATCAATATGACAGTTTTCTTAACACTATACAGGCTGCCCAAAGAACATTTATCCCGAAAAGAAATTAGATCAAGGAAATGACCCAAATGGAGAATAATAGGCTCAAAATCTTTTGGGCAGAAGAAAGGAATTTATAGGCGCATAAAAGGGGTGAGGGTCATCTTATAAATCAGTATACTGACATTAAGAGGGACGAAAAGGGAATAAGAAAAGCAAACGGGACTATGAAATTAAAGTTGCTAGGGATTCAAAAACTAACCCAAAAGTTTTTCCAGGTTTATAGAAAAAAGTTAGGGATAAGATAGGTCCCCTTAAAAATAACTTTGGGCATCTTACTGACAAGGAGAATGATATGTGCTCTATTTTTAATAATTATTTTCTCGGCACAAGGAAGACATTAAAATATCCCATAATTAATTTTTACAGAGGCCCAGAAGATAAATTATGTAATATCACAGTCACTACAAATGTTTAAAAAAAATGGACCGACTGAAAAAAAAATAAATCCGGTCCTGATGAGCTTTTGAAGGGTTCTTAAGGAATGAAAAATGGAACTCGGAACCAATATCTAACATTTTTAATTTACCCTTAAAAACAGGTGTAGGTCTGATATGTGGAAGATGGCAATGAATTCCTTTTTTTAAAGCAGGGGACAAGTCACTCCTCAAACTACCGCCCAATAATGACCTCAATTTAGGCAAATTTAGAGTCAATTATAGCGATATTATTGAAATTAGATAACCATAATTTGATTAATGATACCCAGCATGGACACGGGGGGGCCTTTCCCTGCCTATCTTTTATAACCTTCTTCGTGTTTTGAGGCGTTGATCCGATGTTGATATTGTTTATTTAGACTTTAGTAAGGTTTTTTTGATAGAGACCCCAAAAGACTGTTGAGAGGGAGCTCATGGCTTTGGGGGGAAAAAGGCTGTCATGGACGAGTTGGCTCACCTAGGAAGCAGGGTGTGCATAAATGGGAAATCCAATGGGGACTTTAAAAGGGGTGTTCCACAGGGATGTCTTAGGCCCATTGTTATTTATAATATATATCAATGACCTTGATGAGGGAATTACTAGTGATAACAAATTCGCCGACGACACGAAGATAGGTAGGAAATTGATTCAAACATAGATGTCTGAACTTCAGGAAGATTTAGACAAACTTAATTGTGGTCAGAAAAGTGGCAGATGCAGTTCAATGTAGATAAATGCAAGGTTCTGAAGCTCGGGAGTGTCCATAACCCGTTATAAGTTAAATAACGTAGAACTTAATACAGATTTGCGAGAAGGACTTGGGGGTGATGGTAAGCAACCTTAAACCAAGACAGCAATGCCTAGCGTACGTAATAAGCAAATAGATTACTGGGATTTATATCAAAATTTGCAACAGAAGCCCAGAGGTTATATTACAGCTTTATACATCATTAGTAAGGCCTCACCTAGATTACGCAGCTCAGTTTTGGTCTCCATATTACAGAATGGACATAAATTCGTTAGAAAACATTCAGCGTAGAATGACTAAATTAATACATAGCATTAGAAATCTTCCTTACGAAGAAAGATTGAAGACCCTAAAATTACATTCACTTGTAAGACGAGAATGAGGGAGACATGATCGAGGTATACAAGTGGAAAATGGATTAACAAAGGATATAAATAAGGTCTTGAGGATATCTCTCCAAGAGAACCCGCAATAATGGATTCAATTAGATAAGTTTTAGATTTAGAAAGGATATAGGAAAGTATTGGTTTGGAAATAGGGTAGTTGATGAGTGGAACAGTCTGCCTAGTAGGGTTATTGAAGCTAGGACCTTGGGTAGTTTCAAATTTAGGTTGGATAAATTCATGAGTGAGAGGGGTTGGATTTGGAGTGGGACTCGCGCATGAGTGGGTAGAATTGTCAAAGCTTATTTCTGGGTAGCATTGAAAATTGGGTTGAGCAAATATTCTGTTAGTGGGACGGATTGTGAAGGACCTGCCTAGTATGGGCCAACAGGCCTGCTGCAGTGTTCCTCCTTTCTTATGTTCTTATGTTCTTATGTTAAATGACCCAAAATGGATGAAAAATAGGCTCAAATATCTTTTAGGGCAGAAGAAAGGAATTTATAGGCGTATCAAAAGAGGTGAGGGTCATCTTATGAATCAGTATATTGACATTAAGAGGGACGTTAAAGGGGATAAGAAAAGCTAAACGGACTACGAAATTGTTGCTGTGATCTGAAAACTAATCCAAAAAGTTTTTCCAGGTGTATAGAACAAAAGTTAGAGAAGATAGGTCCCCTTAAAATATTATGGGTATCTTACTGACAAAGAGAATGAAATGTGCTCTATTTTTTATCATTATTTTCTCTCGGTTTTCACTCAGGAAGACACTAATAATATCCCAAGAATTAGGTAATTTAGTGGGCCTGAAGAAGATAAATTATGTATATCACAGTCACTAGCGAAATGGTTATCAAACAGATAGACCGTTTGAAGCAAAATAACGCCGGGTCCTGATGAGTTTTTGGGGTTCTTATGAATGCAAAATGGAACTCTGTGAACCATTAGTAACATTTTAATTTATCTCTTCAAACAGGTGTAGTGTCTGATATGGGAAGATGGCTAATGTAATTCCTATTTTTAAAGCAGGGGACAAGTCACTACGCAAATTACCGCCCAATAAGCCTGACTCTCAATTGTAGAGCAAATTGTGTCAATTATAGCTGATATTATTAGAAACCATCTCGATAAACATAATTTGATTAACGATACTCAGCATGGATTCACGAGGGGACGTTCCTGCCTAACTAATTTATTAACTTTCTTCGTAAAGCTTTTTGAGGCTGTGATCACGATAAAGAATTCGATATTGTTTATTTAGACTTTAGTAAGGCTTTTGATAGAGTACCGCACCAGAGACTGTTAAGGAAAGTGGCATCTCACGGAATTGGGGGAAAGGTGCTGTCATGGATCGAGTCATGGCTCACTAATAGGAAGCAGAGAGTGTGCTTAAATGGGGTTAAATCCGAGTGGGGATCTGTAACAAGTGGCGTTCTACAGGGATCAGTCTTGGGCCCATTGTTGTTTATAATATAAGAACATAAGAAAGGAGGAACACTGCAGCAGGCCTGTTGGCCCATACTAGGCAAGTCCTTCACAATCCGTCCCACTAACAGAATGTTTGCTCAACCCAATTTTCAATGCTACCCAAGAAATAAGCTTTGACAATTCTACCCACTCATGAACGAGTCCCACTCAAATACATCCCCTCTCTCATGAATTTATCCAACCTAAATTTGAAACTACCCAAGGTCGTAGCTTCAATAACCCTACTAGGCAGACTGTTCCACTCATCAACTACCCTATTTCCAAACCAATACTTTCCTGTATCCTTTCTAAATCTAAACTTATCTAACTTGAATCCATTATTGCGGGTTCTCTCTTGGAGAGATATCCTCAAGACCTTATTTATATCCCCTTTGTTAATACCCATTTTCCACTTGTATACCTCGATCATGTCTCCCCTCATTCTACGTCTTACAAGTGAATGTAATTTTAGGGTCTTCAATCTTTCTACGTAAGGAAGATTTCTAATGCTATGTATTAATTTAGTCATTCTACGCTGAATGTTTTCTAACGAATTTATGTCCATTCTGTAATATGGAGACCAAAACTGAGCTGCGTAATCTAGGTGAGGCCTTACTAATGATGTATAAAGCTGTAATATAACCTCTGGACTTCTGTTGCTAACACTTCTTGATATAAATCCCAGTAATCTATTTGCCTTATTACGTACGCTTAGGCATTGCTGTCTTGGTTTAAGGTTGCTGCTTACCATCACCCCAAGTCCTTCTCGCAATCTGTATGGCTAAGTTCTACGTTATTTAACTTATAAGTGCTTGGGTTATGGACACTCCCGAGCTTCAGAACCTTGCATTTATCTACATTGAACTGCATCTGCCACTTTTCTGACCACGAATTAAGTTTGTCTAAATCTTCCTGAAGTTCTATGACATCTATGTTTGAATCAATTATCCTACCTATCTTCGTGTCGTCGGCGAATTTGCTCATATCACTAGTAATTCCTCGTCAAGGTCATTGATATATATTATAAATAACAATGGGCCTAAAACTGATCCCTGTGGAACACCACTTGTTACAAGTCCCCATTCGGATTTAACCCCATTTATGCACACTCTCTGCTTCCTATTGGTGAGCCATGACTCGATCCATGACAGCACTTTTCCCCAATGCCATGAGCTGCCACTTTCTTTAACAGTCTCTGGTGCGGTACTCTATCAAAAGCCTTACTAAAGTCTAAATAAACAATATCGAATTCTTTATCGTGATCAACAGCCTCAAAAGCTTTAGTGAAGAAGGTTAATAAATTAGATAGGCAGGAACGGCCCCTCGTGAATCCATGCTGAGTATCATTAATCAAATTATGGTTATCTAGATGGCTTCTAATAATATCAGCTATAATTGACTCTAGTAATTTGCCTACAATTGAGGTCAGGCTTATTGGGCGGTAATTTGACGGTAGTGACTTGTCCCCTGCTTTAAAAATAGGAATTACATTAGCCATCTTCCACATATCAGACACTACACCTGTTTGAAGAGATAAATTAAAAATGTTAGATATTGGTTCACAGAGTTCCATTTTGCATTCCTTAAGAACCCTTGCAAAACCTCATCAGGACCCGGTGATTTATTTTGTTTCAGTCGGTCTAGTTGTTTCCTAACCATTTCGCTAGTGACTGTGATATTACATAATTTATCTTCTTCTGGGCCTCTGTAAAAATTAATTACTGGGATATTATTAATGTCTTCCTGTGTGAAAACCGAGAGAAAATAATTATTAAAAATAGAGCACATATCATTCTCCTTGTCAGTAAGATGCCCAGAGTTATTTTTAAGGGGACCTATCTTATCCCTAACTTTTGTTCTATAAACCTGGAAAATTTTTTTTGTGTTAGTTTTTGAATCCCTAGCAACTTTAATTTCATAGTCCCGTTTAGCTTTTCTTATTCCCTTTTTAACGTCCCTCTTAATGTCAGTATACTGATTTATAAGATGACCCTCACCTCTTTTTATGCGCCTATAAATTCCTTTCTTCTGCCCTAAAAGATACTTAAGCCTATTCATCCATTTTGGGTCATTTCTACTTGATCTAATTCCTTTATACGGGATAAATGTTATTTGGGCAGCCTGTATAGTGTTAAGAAAACTGTCATATTGATACCTCTCTTCGTCACCCCAGTCCACAGTTGATAAGTGTTCTTAAAGTCCATTATAATCTGCTAAGCGAAAATCTGGGACCGTTACTGAATTATCCCTACTATCATACATCCATTCAATGCTAAAGGTAATTGACTTGTGGTCGCTTGAGCCGAGTTCCTCTGTAATTTCTTAATTATTAACAAGGGTTTCCTTGCTTGCCAGAACCAAGTCAAGTAGGTTATTTCCCTTGTAGGTTCTGTTACAAACTGCTTCAAAAGCAATCCTGAACTACTTCTAAAAGTCGTTAGATTCTAAATTCCCTGTCAAAAATTCCAATCAATCTGACTAAAGTTAAAGTCCCCTAGAATTACTACGTTATCGTGCCTTGTGGAGGACGGTAAATCACGCCTAAAATCAATTTTTCACACCCCTCTGAAAATTCTATCCAGACAGACTCTGTATGTGTTATTTCAGACTTTATACCCGTTTTTATGCAACAATTTAAATGATCACGGACATTGAGTGCCACCCCACCCAGCTTCCCGATACTTCTGTCTACTTGGAACAATTTAAAACCCTGAATGTGACATTCGGCAGGCAAGTCCCGATTTTTCATATTAAACCATGTCTCAGTTATTGCAAAAACATCAATATTACCCGTACTTGCAACTAATCTCAACTCGTCCATCTTATTCCTAGCACTACGACTATTGGTGTAATATATATTTAAAGACCTTCCTTTCTCTTTACCCTTCCTGCTCATTTCTGTTTTTCCACTATACCTATTACTGTCCTTGTCATCTAGTGTCATTAGCTTTCCACTATCCACCTTATTCTGCCTATTACTAGTTCTCCTAGAACTTATATTACTACACTGGGACTTCACTGTTTTCCCCCCAAAAATCCTATTATCTGTCTCAGTGCTGGAGGCAACGATGTTGGCAGACGTAGGAGTGAGGACCTGACTAGCAGGTTTAGGTCAGCAATATACATAATTAGGAAGAAGGGTGGGAACCCTGTCATATGTGGTATTTTGCCAAGGAGAGGAGTTGGAAATGAATGGCTGTCCAGGGCAATTGGTGTCAATTGCTGGCTGGACAAATACTGTAAGGAAAATTCAGTAACATTCATTGATAACTGGGACCTCTTCTATGGCAGAAATGACATGTATGCCAGGGATGGGGTTCACTTATCCAGGTCTGGGGTGGGGGCACTGGCAACTGCAGTGGAGGGAGCTGTTAGGGTTTTAAACTAGAAATAGTTAGTGGTATGGGTTTTGGGGGGAAAACAGAGAAGTCCCAGTGTAGTAATATTATAAGTTGTAGGAGAACTAGTAATAGGCAGAATAAGGTGGATAGTAGAAAGCTAGTGACACTAGATGACAAGGACAGTAATAGGTATAGTGGAAAAACAGAGATGAGCAGGAAGGGTAAAGAGATAGGAGGGTCTCTAAATATATATTACACCAATAGTCGTAGTGCTAGGAATAAGATAGACGAGTTGAGATTAGTTGCAAGTACGGGTAATATTGATGTTTTTGCAATAACTGAGACATGGTTTAATATGAAAAATCGGGACTTGCCTGCCGAATGTCACATTCAGGGTTTTAAATTGTTCCAAGTAGACAGAAGTATCGGGAAAGGGGGTGGGGTGGCACTCTATGTCAGTGATCATTTAAATTGTTGCATAAAAACGGGTATAAAGTCTGAATTAACACATACAGAGTCTGTCTGGATAGAATTTTCAGAGGGGTATGAAAAATTGATTTTAGGCGTGATTTACCGTCCTCCAAACTTAGATAGGGAACAAGGGAGACTACTTTGGGAGGAAATTGTTAAGGCCACAAGACACGATAACGTAGTAATTCTAGGGACTTTAACTTTAGTCAGATTGATTGGAATTTCATGACAGGAATTTAGAATCTAACGACTTTTTAGAAGTAGTTCAGGATTGCTTTTGAAGCAGTTTGTAACAGAACCTACAAGGGAAATAACCTACTTGACTTGGTTCTGGCAAGCAAGGAAACCCTTGTTAATAATTTAGAAATTACAGAGGAACTCGGCTCAAGCGACCACAAGTCAATTACCTTTAGCAATGAATGGATGTATGATAGTAGGGATAATTCAGTAATGGTCCCAGATTTTCGCTTAGCAGATTATAATGGACTTAGAGAACACTTATCAACTGTGGACTGGGGTGAAGAAGAGAGGTATCAATATGACAGTTTTCTTAACACTATACAGGCTGCCCAAAGAACATTTATCCCGTATAAAGAAATTAGATCAAGTAGAAATGACCCAAAATGGATGAATAATAGGCTCAAATATCTTTTAGGGCAGAAGAAAGGAATTTATAGGCGCATAAAAAGAGGTGAGGGTCATCTTATAAATCAGTATACTGACATTAAGAGGGACGTTAAAAAAGGGGAAAAAGAAAAGCTAAACGGACTATGAAATTAAAGTTGCTAGGGATTCAAAAACTAACCCAAAAGTTTTTCCAGGTTTATAGAACAAAAGTTAGGGATAAGATAGGTCCCCTTAAAAATAACTTTGGGCATCTTACTGACAAGGAGAATGATATGTGCTCTATTTTTAATAATTATTTTCTCGGTTTTCACACAGGAAGACATAAATAATATCCCAGTAATTAATTTTTACAGAGGCCCAGAAGAAGATAAATTATGTAATATCACAGTCACTAGCGAAATGATTATGAAACAGCTGGACCGACTGAAACAAAATAAATCGCCGGGTCCTGATGAGCTTTTGCAAGGGTTCTTAAGGAATGCAAATGGAACTCTGTGAACCAATATCTAACATTTTAATTTATCTCTTCAAACAGGTGTAGTGTCTGATATGTGGAAGATGGCTAATGTAATTCCTATTTTTAAAGCAGGGGACAAGTCACTACCGTCAAACTACCGCCCAATAAGCCTGACCTCAATTGTAGGCAAATTACTAGAGTCAATTATAGCTGATATAAGAACATAAGAACATAAGAAAGGAGGAACACTGCAGCAGGCCTGTTGGCCCATACTAGGCAGGTCCTTCACAATCCATCCCACTAACAGAATAATTGCCCAACCTAATTTTCAATTCTACCCAAGAAATAAGCTTTGAAGATTCTATTAACTCAAGTGCGAGTCCCACTCAAATCCAACCCCTCTCACTCATGAATTTATCCAACCTAAATTTGAAACTACCCAAGGTCCTAGCTTCAATGACCCTACTAGGCAGACTGTTCCACTCATCAACTACCCTATTTCCAAACCAATATTTTCCTATATCCTTTCTAAATCTAAACTTATCCAATTTGAATCCATTATTGCGGGTTCTCTCTTGGAGAGATATCCTCAAGACCTTATTTATATCCCCTTTGTTAATACCCATTTTCCACTTGTATACCTCGATCATGTCTCCCCTCATTCTACGTCTTACAAGTGAATGTAATTTTAGGGTCTTCAATCTTTCTTCGTAAGGAAGATTTCTAATGCTATGTATTAATTTAGTCATTCTACGCTGAATGTTTTCTAACGAATTTATGTCCATTCTGTAATATGGAGACCAGAACTGAGCTGCGTAATCTAGGTGAGGCCTTACTAATGATGTATAAAGCTGTAATATAACCTCTGGACTTCTGTTGTTAACACTTCTTGATATAAATCCCAGTAATCTATTTGCCTTATTACGTACGCTTAGGCAAAATAAGTCCCCGGGACCCGACGAGTTGTTTTCCAGGGTACTTAAAGAATGCAAAATGGAACTTAGTCAGCCATTAACGAATGTGTTTAATACGTCATCCTAACTGGTGTTGTGCCAGAGATGTGGAAGATAGCTAATGTAGTTCCTATATTCAAATCAGGGGATAAGTCCATTCCATCAAATTACCGTCCAATAAGCCTCACGTCTATAGTAGGCAAATTATTAGAATCAATTATAGCTGATATTATCAGAAGTCACCTTGAAGAACATAATTTGATTAATGAATCTCAGCATGGGTTTACGAGAGGTCGTTCCTGCCTGACAAATTTACTGACGTTTTTCAATAAAACATTTGAGGCAGTAGACAGTGATAAAGAATATGATATAGTTTACTTGGATTTCAGTAAGGCCTTCGATAGAGTACCTCACAAGAGACTCTTAAGAAAGGTGGCAGCTCATGGTATAGGAGGTAAAGTTCTAGCATGGATAGAGGCATGGCTTACCAATAGAAAGCAGAGAGTTTCCATTAATGGGGTCAAATCTGAATGGGGATTTGTCACTAGTGGCGTTCCACAAGGATCAGTTTTGGGCCCATTGTTGTTCATAATTTACATTAATGACCTTGATGAAGGAATTGCAAGTGACATGAGTAAATTTGCTGATGATACAAAAATAGGCCGTATAATTCATTCTGAGGAGGATAACAGTGAACTCCAGGAGGATTTGGATAAATTAATGTCTTGGTCTGAAAAGTGGCAGATGAAGTTCAATGTGGACAAGTGTAAGGTGCTTGTCGTTGGTAATGAAAATATCCTCGAATTTATAAACTAGGTGAAGTTGAGCTTGATCATACAGAATGTGAAAAAGACTTGGGAGTCATGGTAAGCAGAAATCTAAAGCCAAGACAACAGTGCCTAAGTGTGCGAATAAGGCTAACAGATTACTAGGATTTATTTCAAGAAGTATAAGCAACAGAAGTCCAAAAGTTATTTTACAGCTCTATACATCACTAGTGAGACCTCATTTGGATTATGCAGCTCAGTTTTGGTCTCCTTACTACAGGATGGATATAGATTCATTGGAGAACATACAAAGAAGAATGACTAAAATGATTTACAGTATAAGAAATCTCCCGTATGAAGATAGACTTAGAGCGTTGAATCTCCACTCTCTGGAGAGACGTAGAATGAGGGAGATATCATCGAGGTGTACAAGTGGATGATGGGCATAAACAAAGGAGATATTAATAAAATACTGAGGATATCGAACCAAGTAAGAACGAGAAATAACGGATTTAAATTGGATAAATTTAGATTTAGAAAGGACATAGGCAAGTACTGGTTTTCGAACAGAGTTGTAGATGCGTGGAACAATCTTCCGAGTACTGTGATAGAGGCTAGGACCTTGGGTGGCTTTAAAAAGAGATTGGACAAATATATGAGTGGGAGGGGCTGGGTTTGATTTGTGTCGTGAGTACGGGAATAAATTCTTAGGTAGTGGTGGTTTTGATAAGGACCTGCCTTGTATGGGCCAGTAGGCCTTCTGCAGTGTTCCTCCATTCTTATGTTCGTATGTTCTTATTGCTGTCTTGGTTTAAGGTTGCTGCTTACCATCACCCCCAAGTCCTTCTCGCAATCTGTATGGCTAAGTTCTACGTTATTTAACTTATAAGTGCTTGGGTTATGGACACTCCCGAGCTTCAGAACCTTGCATTTATCTACATTGAACTGCATCTGCCACTTTTCTGACCACGAATTAAGTTTGTCTAAATCTTCCTGAAGTTCTATGACATCTATGTTTGAATCAATTATCCTACCTATCTTCGTGTCGTCGGCGAATTTGCTCATATCACTAGTAATTCCCTCATCAAGGTCATTGATATATATTATAAATAACAATGGGCCTAAGACTGATCCCTGTGGAACACCACTTGTTACAAGTCCCCATTCGGATTTAACCCCATTTATGCACACTCTCTGCTTCCTATTGGTGAGCCATGACTCGATCCATGACAGCACTTTTCCCCCAATGCCATGAGCTGCCACTTTCTTTAACAGTCTCTGGTGCGGTACTCTATCAAAAGCCTTACTAAAGTCTAAATAAACAATATCGAATTCTTTATCGTGATCAACAGCCTCAAAAGCTTTACTGAAGAAGGTTAATAAATTAGATAGGCAGGAACGGCCCTCGTGAATCCATGCTGGGTATCATTAATCAAATTATGGTTATCTAGATGGCTTCTAATAATATCAGCTATAATTGACTCTAGTAATTTGCCTACAATTGAGGTCAGGCTTATTGGGCGGTAGTTTGACGGTAGTGACTTGTCCCCTGCTTTAAAAATAGGAATTACATTAGCCATCTTCCACATATCAGACACTACACCTGTTTGAAGAGATAAATTAAAAATGTTAGATATTGGTTCAGAGTTCCATTTTGCATTCCTTAAGAACCCTTGCAAAAGCTCATCAGGACCAGCGATTTATTTTGTTTCAGTCGGTCCAGCTGTTTCATAATCATTTCGCTAGTGACTGTGATATTACATAATTTATCTTCTTCTGGGCCTCTGTAAAAATTAATTACTGGGATATTATAATGTCTTCCTGTGTGAAAACCGAGAGAAAATAATTATTAAAAATAGAGCACATATCATTCTCCTTGTCAGTAAGATGCCCAAAGTTATTTTTAAGGGGACCTATCTATCCCTAACTTTTGTTCTATAACCATAATTTGATTAATGATACCCAGCATGGATTCAAGAGGGCCGTTCCTGCCTATCTAATTTATTAACCTTTCTTCAGTAAAGCTTTTGAGGCTGTTGATCATGATAAAGAATTCGATATTGTTTATTTAGACTTTAGTAAGGCTTTTGATAGAGTACGCACCAGAGACTGTTAAAGAAAGTGGCAGCTCATGGCATTGGGGGAAAAGTGCTGTCATGGATCGAGTCATGGCTCACCAATAGGAAGCAGAGTGTGTGCATAAATGGGGTTAAATCCGAATGGGGACTTGTAACAAGTGGTGTTCCACAGGGATCAGTCTTAGGCCCATTGTTATTTATAATATATATCAATGACCTTGATGAGGGAATTACTAGTGATATGAAGCAAATTCGCCGACGACACGAAGATAGGTAGGATAATTGATTCAAACATAGATGTCATAGAACTTCAGGAAGATTTAGACAAACTTAATTCGTGGTCAGAAAAGTGGCAGATGCAGTTCAATGTAGATAAATGCAAGGTTCTGAAGCTCGGGAGTGTCCATAACCCAAGCACTTATAAGTTAAATAACGTAGAACTTAGCCATACAGATTGCGAGAAGGACTTGGGGGTGATGGTAAGCAGCAACCTAAACCAAGACAGCAATGCCTAAGCGTACGTAATAAGGCAAATAGGATTACTGGGATTTATATCAAGAAGTGTTAGCAACAGAAGTCCAGAGGTTATATTACAGCTTTATACATCATTAGTAAGGCCTCACCTAGATTACGCAGCTCAGTTCTGGTCTCCATATTACAGAATGGACATAAATTCGTTAGAAAACATTCAGCGTAGAATGACTAAATTAATACATAGCATTAGAAATCTTCCTTACGAAGAAAGATTGAAGACCCTAAAATTACATTCACTTGTAAGACGTAGAATGAGGGGAGACATGATCGAGGTATACAAGTGGAAAATGGGTATTAACAAAGAGGATATAAATAAGGTCTTGAGGATATCTCTCCAAGAGAAACCCGCAATAATGGATTCAAGTTAGATAAGTTTAGATTTAGAAAGGATATAGGAAAGTATTGGTTTGGAAATAGGGTAGTTGATGAGTGGAACAGTCTGCCTAGTAGGGTTATTGAAGCTAGGACCTTGGGTAGTTTCAAATTTAGGTTGGATAAATTCATGAGTGAGAGGGGGTTTGGGTTTGAGTGGGATCTGCATGAGGGGTAGAATTATCAAAGCTATTTCTTGGGGAGCATTGAAAATTGGGTTGAGCAAATATTCTGTTAGTGGGACGGATTGTGAAGGACCTGCCTAGTATGGGCCAACAGGCCTGCTGCAGTGTTCCTCCTTTCTTAATAATAATAATAATTTTATTATTTCAATGCATGTTACAAGTGTACAATGTTATTGGTAGTTACAAATATAATACAATTATAAAACTGTAATGCAAGGAGAGCCACTGGCATGCCATGGCATTAGGGGCAGTTTATTCAGAGACTTATTCACTAAGTACTTAATGCTAAAGAAATTGATTGAGTTTATTCTAGTTCTATATTATTTAAATTTTTAAATGGTTATACATACTATTTAAAGACAATACAAGAGAAATTGGTTGAGTTTAATCTAGTTGTGAATTTATTTCAAATTACAGTATGTTGATGCTATACTAGTATAATAACAATACTAGAAATAGTTTTTAGAGTTTCATCTAGGTATATATTTTATTTCAAATTAAGAAAATGATGATACTATAAGATTTTAAATGACAATATGATGATATGAGATTGCAACAAGTGTTAAGGAGGATGAACATATCAAAATGAGATCTTCTTAAGTAAAATAATATTGGGTTTGGAAGTTTGTTACAGTATGAGTATTTAGTATAGGGTGAGTAGGTGACTTTTGAGAAGAGTCTTGAATTGATTTTCCGACAAGGTTAACTTGATATTTATGGTAATGAATTCCAGATTCTGGGGCCCTTTATGTGCATAGAATTTTACATTGGTTAGTATGGACTCGGGGTATGTCAAATAGTGATCTGTGTCTTGTGCATGTTCGTGGGACCTATTAAAGTTGTTGAGGAGAATTCTGAGCGCAGGGTTAATATTAGCATGTAGGAGTTTTATGTATGTAGAAGGCACATGAATAGGTATGAATATTTTTTATGGCGAGTAGTTTTAAGGTTCTGAATATAGGTGGAGTATGCTGTCTAGAGGGAATTTGTTATCATCCTGACTGCAGCCTTTTTCTGGGTTATGAGTGGTCTAAGGTGATTTAATGTTGTTGAGCCCATGCCAGATTCCATAGGTGAGATAAGGGTAGATAAGAGAATGATATAGTAAGGAGAGCTGGTTGAGGCAATAATAGCGTATCTTAGATAATATACCTACTGTCCTTGAGATTTTCTTGGAAATTTGTTGTATGTGTGTTTGGAATTTAAGACTACTGTCAAGGTGATTCCTAGGAATTTTCCTCTGTGACCTTGTGATGGGTGAACCATTTAGCGTTATGTTAATGGAAACATTTGTAGCTTTGTTTCCAAACTGAATGTAGTAGGTCTTGTCCGTATTGGAGAGTAAGCTTATTTGTCATCATCCATGTTGATATTTTCTGTAATTGGCATTAACTGTGTTGGCTAGTACGACTGGATTTGGGTGAGAGAAGACATATGTTGTGTCATCTGCAAACAAAATGGTTGAGTAGTTGTGATGATTCGGAGGTCATTTATGTAAATGAGGAATAGGAGTGGCCCCAGGACACTACCTTGAGGGACACCGACTGTAATTTGTTTTGTGGAAGAGTTCTCTCCATTTGTGTTCACGTACTGACTTCTGTTGCTAAGGTACGACTTTAGGTAGTTGAGGGGTGCCCCTAATACCATAGTGCGCTAGTTTTGTGAGCAATAAATCATGGTCGACTGTATCAAATGCTTTGCGTAGGTCTATGAAGGTTCTTATGTAATGTTTTTACCTTCCTTGGTGTCGTTCGTCGTGACGCTCCCAGAAGTCGACTCACATTCATCGGGTAGCACGGAGAATGGGTTCGATGTTTCCACAACATTAAGAACATAAGAACATAAGAACATAAGAAAGGAGGAACACTGCAGCAGGCCTGTTGGCCCATACTAGGCAGGTCCTTCACAATCCGTCCCACTAACAGAATATTTGCTCAACCCAATTTTCAATGCTACCCAAGAAATAATCAATTTATTGGGTATATTCTCCTGGGTCTTCGTTGTTTCTACCTCTCCACCCGTCCTCTTGATCCTTAACTTTGTCCCATGCGTTTTAGCCACTGTCCAGGTTCCTTTATTGGCTTGAGGATTCTCAACAGGAGGATTACTACGAATCCTCTTGTTTTCCTCAGTCAGTCGCTGTATCTCAAGCTTAGCTACCCTCAGTTCTTCCTTCAGCTGCTGGTAGAGTAGCTCAAGAGAGGACATCTTCAGATTCACAGAGAGCACACAAGACACGTCTTCACTGAGTTAAGTCAGGTCCACCACCAGTTAAGTCAGGTCCACCAGGTGCCTATGCTAACCTTCTAATGGTGTAGAAATATACCTAGTTGGATGAATCTTATTGAAGCTAGCTGGCCCAGTGGCTTACGCGACGGTCTGGAGTTCTGAGACTCTGACCGCGGGTTCGAACCCCACCCGTGGTATGTGGTTTAAATTACATAGGTTAAGTAAATAACACAAAAAAAGTTAGACAGTGACATATTTCCATTAACATTGGGTTCCATTGGGTATTGGGAGAGGATCTAATGACTTAGGAGACTAAGAGAAACTAGAATCGTTGACTGATTCTCATAGGTTATCCTAGTTTATTAACCCACCACTGGTACAACTTAATATTTAGCTGAGTTACCCAAAAATATGAAGAGTTGTTTTCTCTAGCGCATCGTTCAGAGAAAATGTCTTTGGGGAATCTAAAGTAAATATTTTAATCATGTTAAGCGCGCTGAAAACCAAAAAGAAGTTGAAGATAGTGATTTGATTCGGATTATTAACCTGGAGGATTAGCAACTCATTATAATCCAAGATAGCCACTCAGTCCGGAGTATTCGTGGTTCGATTGATAGCATACTCAGCTCACACACCGATCCCCGGCATGGGTAGAAACGTTGGGCATGTTTCCTTACACCTGCTGTCCCTGTTCACTTAGCAGTGAGTAGGTACCTGGGTGTTAATCGAATGTTGTGGGTCGCATCTTGGGGGACAAGATTAAGGACCCCAGTGGAAATAAGACAGAAAGACCTCTATGACGTACTGACGTTCTTGGGTATACTCTGCAGTCCTAGCATAGTAAGTTAATTCAGGTATACACAAATACAGTTACATAGATCATCATACATAGCATATGTGTAGAGAACCTAGGATAACCCAAAAAAGTCAGACAGAGTGACTTATTCCCATTGGGTCCATTTAATACCTTAATATTATACACCGTAGGAGATATATGAACATAAGAACATAAGAACATAAGAAAGGAGGAACACTGCAGCAGGCCTGTTGGCCCATACTAGGCAAGTCCTTCACAATCCGTCCCACTAACAGAATATTTGCTCAACCCAATTTTCAATGCTACCCAAGAAATAAGCTTTGACAATTCTACCCACTCATGCGCGAATCCCACTCAAATCCAACCCCTCTCACACATGAATTTATCCAACCTAAATTTGAAACTACCCAAGGTCCTAGCTTCAATAACCCTACTAGGCAGACTGTTCCACTCATCAACTACCCTATTTCCAAACCAATACTTTCCTATATCCTTTCTAAATCTAAACTTATCTAACTTGAATCCATTATTGCAGGGTTCTCTCTTGAGAGATATCCTCAAGACCTTATTTATATCCCCTTTGTTAATACCCATTTTCCACTTGTATACCTCGATCATGTCTCCTCATTCTACGTCTTACAAGTGAATGTAATTTTAGGGTCTTCAATCTTTCTTCGTAAGGAAGATTTCTAATGCTATGTATTAATTTAGTCATTCTACGCTGAATGTTTTCTAACGAATTTATGTCCATTCTGTAATATGGAGACCAGAACTGAGCTGCGTAATCTAGGTGAGGCCTTACTAATGATGTATAAAGCTGTAATATAACCTCTGGACTTCTGTTGCTAACACTTCTTGATATAAATCAGTAATCTATTTGCCTTATTACGTACGCTTAGGCATTGCTGTCTTGGTTTAAGGTTGCTGCTTACCATCACCCCCAAGTCCTTCTCCAATCTGTATGGCTAAGTTCTACGTTATTTAACTTATAATGCTTGGGTTATGGACACTCCGAGCTTCAGAACCTTGCATTTATCTACATTGAACTGCATCTGCCACTTTTCTGACCACGAATTAAGTTTGTCTAAATCTTCCTGAAGTTCTATGACATCTATGTTTGAATCAATTATCCTACCTATCTTCGTGTCGTCGGCGAATTTGCTCATATCACTAGTAATTCCCTCATCAAGGTCATTGATATATATTATAAATAACAATGGGCCTAAGACTGATCCCTGTGGAACACCACTTGTTACAAGTCCCCATTCGGATTTAACCCCATTTATGCACACTCTCTGCTTCCTATTGGTGAGCCATGACTCGATCCATGACAGCACTTTTCCCCAATGCCATGAGCTGCCACTTTCTTTAACAGTCTCTGGTGCGGTACTCTATCAAAAGCCTTACTAAAGTCTAAATATACAATATCGAATTCTTTATCGTGATCAACAGCCTCAAAAGCTTTACTGAAGAAGGTTAATAAATTAGATAGGCAGGAACGGCCCCTCGTGAATCCATGCTGGGTATCATTAATCAAATTATGGTTATCTAGATGGCTTCTAATAATATCAGCTATATGTTTTTATATTATAAAGAATATATACTAGGAATAAGGTAAAAAGAGTTATTTACATGTATGTTAGCTAAAAAAATAAAAAATCATTCTCCTTCCTTTCTGTCGCTACATTCATTAGGTACCTTTTGGTTCTCTTCTTGAACTGGCTCATGCTATGACTGGCAGGCAGTCTGTTCCATTCCTTTATTGCTGTACAATAAAAGGTGTTTGAAGCCTGGCCACTGACTGTGGGTACTACAAAGTTGTGCTCTCTCCCCCTAGTACTATGACTGCTTTGGTTCCCAGCCTTGACAAAATTGGCAGCAAGATTTTCTGGACACTGTGAGCAATTTTATAAACTTGATTCAATTTAAGTTGTTTTACTCTGTCTTCAATATTCAGCATATCCAATTGTTGTAATTCATCCTGGCCTACATGCTCTCTCAAATTCAAATTCTTTATTTCTGGTAATATACAAGGTGGGGTGTACTTATAATTATACATTTTATGAAGTAGATATTATAAGATGGCCAATAATATGCCTAGGTATGCCTAGGCTTTTCAGGCAGTCTTATGATAGGTCTTACTCAATAGCGACACAATGATTATACAGATAGTAAGGTTAGGTAATTGTAGTGATTAACTAGGTTTACAAAATTGAGGTACTGGAATTTAAACATTTAAGAATTTAACAATTAGTTTATATATTAATGGTAAAGGTGATGTATTGGCATATTACAGTTTCTATATTGGAGTGTTTAGGCAAACTTATGACTAGCTTAAGAATTATGAAGCAACAGTTGTATTAGAATTTTGGTTAGTCCTGTGCAAATTAAAGGGAATCACATATATCAATAAGTGTATTTTGCTGTGGATATGTGCAAGATAAAGTAGTTTTCATGTGGTTAGCTACCGGTTGGGTGCGTAAGTGAGATAAGATGTTTTTTAAAGGTGCTTTTGAAAATGGAGGTTGTGTCTGCAGTTCTAGAGTTTTCATGGCAGGGAGTTCCAGATTTTAGGCCCTTTTATGCACATTGAATTTTTGTATAGATTTAGTCGGACACGGGGAATGTCAAAGAGATGTTTATGTCTGGTATTATGTCTATGGGTCCTGTCGCAACTGTCAAGAAAGTATTTTAGCTCAGGGTTAAAGTTGGAATTAATGGTTCTATAAATGTAGATAGCAGAGTAGTAAGTATGGATGTTCTGAACAGTGAGTAGGTTTAGGTCTTTGAAGAGTGGGGGGAGGGGTGCTGCCTAGCGTTGGATTGCGTGATAATTCTTACTGCGGCTTTCTGTTGGGTTATTATTGGCTTTAGGTGGGTAATTGCTGTTGATCCCCATGCACAAATGGCATATGTGAGGTAGGGATAGATGGGTGAGTAGTATAGTGTGAGTAGGGCTGATTGTGGTACATAATACCGTGTCTTAGAGAGGATCCCCACAGTTTTGGACACTATTTTTGTTGTGTGTTGGATATGGGTGCTGAATTTCAGGCTGCTGTTAAGGTGGAGGCCCAGGAACTTGCCCTCATTATGTTTAGCAATAGGTGTAGTGTTGATCTTAATGTTTAATTGTGGATCCAGGTCCAGGATGAATCTTAACATTTTGTTCTGCGTGATTTGCAGTTTATCTTTCATTTTTTTTGTCAAGGCAGAGTACCATGAAGAGCAAGCGTAGTCCATATGACATTGTATAAGGGCTAGACATAGGGTCCTGCGAGCCTCAGTAGGTAGACACTGTGCTTGTCTGTAGAGGAACTTCAGTCTGGCATTCGCTTTCTTTACTACACTGTTCCCTATCAATTCTCCTGACATGCATAGGTCAAAGGGGATTCCCAGATATTTTACTGAGGAAACTGAAGTGATGGATTCCCCATTACACCGGACATTAAAATTGTTTACCCTTCTCAGTTTATATTTCGTGCCAAAGAGTATGGCTTCTGTATTCCCGAGGGGTAACGATAGTTTGTTGTCTACTAACCATTTGCTGCAGGACTCCAGTTCCAGTGTTAATAAATTAGCTATATCTTGTGGGTCTTTACCTGACACTAACGGAGCACTGTCATAACAGTAGCTAGGTACCTGTGTGGGTAATGGTTATTGTAAATACCTAATGAGTGGCATAGATGTTGAGAATACATATACTAAACCAGATTATATTGTACTATACTTCTAGGAGCGGTAAAACCGTGTGGGTCATTCTCTGGCTCGCATGGCTCTTTTTGGTCTATCATACCACCATAAACATAAGTTTAAAATAATCAAATTATTTATATTATACCGAAATATTCTTGTAATTACAATGTGTTGTCTGAGCGAGTTCTTAGGAAATGAGGGGCTTTAGAGATAAGCAGGAATGACATCCAGTGCTATCCAGAGCAGAAGCATGCAAGTCCGGAGCGTGCAAGTCCGGAGCGTGCAAGTCCGGAGCGTGCAAGTCCGGAGCGTGCAAGTCCGGAGCGTGCAAGTCCGGAGCGTGCAAGTCCGGAGCGTGCAAGTCCGGAGCGTGCAAGTCCGGAGCGTGCAAGTCCGGAGCGTGCAAGTCCGGAGCGTGCAAGTCCTGAGGCGTGCAAGTCCGGAGCGTGCAAGTCCGGAGCGTGCAAGTCCGAGCGTGCAAGTCCGGAGCGTGCAAGTCCGGAGCGTGCAAGTCCGAGCGTGCAAGTCCGGAGCGTAAGTCCGAGCGTGCAAGTCGGAGCGTGAGTCGGAGCGTGAAGTCGGAGCGTGCAAGTCCGGAGCGTGAAGTCGGGCGTGCAAGTCCGGAGCGTGCAAGTCCGGAGCGTGCAAGTCGGAGCGTGCAAGTCGGCGTGAGTCGAGGGGCAAGTCCGGAGCGTGCAAGTCCGGAGCGTGCAAGTCCGGAGCGTCCGGAGCGTGCAAGTCGGAGCGTGCAAGTCGGAGCGTGCAAGTCGAGCGTGAATCGAGCGTGCAAGTCCGGAGCGTGCAAGTCGAGCGTGCAAGTCGGAGCGTGCAAGTCGAGCGTCAAGTCCGAGGAGTCGTGAATCTCGTGAAGTTGAGCGTGCAATCTCGAGCGTAGTCGAGGTCGAGCTGCAATCGATAACAGTAAGTCTTCTGAGATAATCTCATGTGTAGCAGTGAATCCAATATCAGATAATCCTAGTTTTCTATATAGTAAATCTTATTTTTCTATAGTTTTCCTAGTTTATTAGATAAAATCCAGTTTTCTATATAAAATCATGTTTCATAGTTCTAGTCAGATAAATTCTAGCTCATTTTCTAGATAAAATCCTAGTTTTCTATATAAAATCCTATTTTTTCTATAGATTTTGCTAGTTTTCTAGATAAAATCCTAGTTTTCTATATAAAATCCTTTTTTCTATAGATTTTTCTAGTTTTCTAGATAAAATCCTAGTTTTTCTATAGATTTAACTAGCTTTCTAGATAAAATAATAGTTTTCTATACGAAATCCCATTTTATCTATAGATTTTCCTAGTTTTCTACATAAAATCCTAGTTTTCTTTGGTCCATTCTAGATTTGGTCTGGGGTTCCTACAGGGCCTAATTTCCTAGGTCCCTGGGTTTTGGGCCATTCGAATTTGGTCTGGGGGTCCTACAGGGCTCAACTTTCCTGGTCCCTGGGGGTTTTTTGGCCATTCGAATTTGGTCTGGGGGTCCTCAGGGGCCTCAATTTATCCTGGTCCCCCTGGGGAGGTTTTGGGCCATTCGAATTTGGTCTGCGGGGTCCTACAGGGGCCTCAACTTATTCTGGTCCCCCTGGGGGGTTTTGGGCCATTTGAATTTGGTCTGGGGGTCCTACGAGGGCCTCAACTCTTCTTGGTCCCTTTGAGAGGGTTTTGGGCCATTCGAATTTGGTCTGGGGGGTCCTACGGAGGCCTCAACTCTTCCTGGTCCCCCTGGGGGTGTTTTGGGCCATTTGAATTTGGTCTGGGGGTCCTACGGGGCCTCAACTCTTCCTGGTCTCCGGGGGGTTTTGGGCTATTCGAATTTGGTCTGGGGGTCCTACGGGCCTCAACTCTTCCTGGTCCCTTTGGGGGTTTTGGGCCATTCGAATTTGGTCTGGGG
>WNWK01032564.1:0-21808 GCA_009830355.1 Cherax destructor
CTCTCCATTTACGTAACTTCCTTCTTTCGTGTTCGTCAGCCAGGCTTCGATGAATCAGAGATCGTCTCCAATACTCTGTACCGTAGTTCTTGTATCGGTGTCGCGTGTGGAACTCAACCTAACGCATTACTTAATTTAGATAACAACTTTGTAGTCTATCACATTTTACCCCATTAAGTAATTTAATGACTGAGTAATATCGGTACTTGTATTAGAGAACATATCTTTATGAAGAAGTGTTGAGACGCACTAACAATATTATAATTAATTTAACTCCAAAGTAAATTTGCTGTTATGGATTCTGATATTACGCCATCTTAAGGTTACACGATGATTATGCGATATTCCAAGGTAAGGTTGAATCTTATATTTCATTTAATTGATTTTATATTAGACTTCTTCAACACCTCTGTCACGATACTGGTTTCCAAGGATTATTTTAATTAAAGAGACTAGATATAAATTTTAGGAACTCTTAAGAACAGTTTATTATGGTTCAGGGATTTGTTTTGCATATAATATTTTAACTTGTATAGTAAGGTGTTGCTAGTAACTGTGTTCCTGACAGTATGATCATTTACACCTACAGACAACTGCCACCCATGACCCCTGACAACATACATTTTCCGATCTTACTAACATCTGCCACCCACCATCAACTGCCCATTACCTGTCTGACAACTAACTCTTTGACCAACATATGGCACTTATAACCTTAAATAACCAATAGTTGTTTACCATATTTCTTCTTTTAACCAGATTCGTTTCAGTCGCAAAGCGATCAGAGAAAGGTATCCCGGAGTCACATAACCCGTGTCTGCTGAACATCTAGTCACGGAAGAGGAACAGTGCATATAGCGGCATAAGATCAACACACGTATGAAGACCAGTGACTCCAACACATTTAACTAACAATGAAAATACATATTCAGAAACACAGCAAAATGAAAACCGCGTCAAGACACACACCTCACTCTTATTACTTCCACGGTTTATTTACTGCCTCTGGAGAACTGGTTATATATGTACACTTTCCTACATGAAACAAACATAGCAATCGGCACTTATCTGTTAGCAGCACGATGTCCACCTGCCTACCCTTCCGGGTGCCGCTAAAGATTCCACAGTGGCTGTTAATTAAAAATTTTGTTAAAAAACAATTTGCCACAAAGGAGCGTATATCCAGCACTTCACTATCATCTGAAATGCGTAGTGATAATTACTTGGGTTTGGGTGAATCACCCACGTGTCACAGGATCTATTGATAATTCCAGACAAATCTTACCCCTACCTATTAGCTGCAGCTAATGTAATTAGGTGTGGGTATGCCTGGACTTACCTGGGTATTGTAACTGACCCAACTTCCCTAGTTTGTGGTAGGGAAGTATACCCAGTATAGTTGTTTTGAGTAGGCTGCTGCAGATGCGTATTAATGTCCTCACTTGTTAATAGGGAGTCACTTTGTTCATAACACCTGAATGAATACCACGACACAAACTTTACACTTATTGGGATTATACCGCAGATGATACACTCGTGTTTCTTTTTAACACTAGTTTTCCTAGTGGAGATTGACAGTATTTCAGAGTTTACCGCACAAAGTCATTATTTTCTTTGCTCTCTGCGGGAGATTTATGACGTGTTGATGCTCTGATATCTGAATTCAACATAGCTTTTCGCCCTGCCCAAGCGCCTACACTCACCCTCCGCACAAAATAACTGCTGAGTTCAGCTTTATATACCTTCCTTACTACACATTGCAACAGTATTCAGTACAAGAGGGTAGGTTTCTTGTTATCTAGCTATAGACTAGAATTCCTAATAATTCCAACTTGTAGATAAAGTGGAGTGCAGGTTTTCCTTAATTTTCCTGCTATGGAGAAAAGAGTAATAACTCTTGTTTAACCTCGTTGTGTAGTTGATCAGGAACTCTAGCAAGGAGAGGAAGGCGTGCCTCATGATGCTATGATATACACAGGTGGTTTTAATAAAGCTGTTTGCGAGGAAGGAAGAGTCCACTAGCCCATTGTTGGAGGGGTGTCCTCAGAGGGCTGAGGTGGGCTGAGAGATACCCCTTTACTGGAGAATTTTCTCCACACTATCAGACCCTGAAATGCATAAGATTTCGAATAAAACTATGCAATTAAAATTCATTATAAACCAAGAATGATTGACAATATTTATTAGAATTATTTTTTCAACACACCAAACGTCTTCCACCGAGGTGGCGTGACAAAAAAATGAAAAAAACATTCAACATCGCTCATTCAATCGCTGACTTTACAGAATATCGTCTACATCGAAGATCTGATAGCCCTCCGAACTGCAACATCCTCGCCCCTCCTTCAGAGTGCCGGCACTGCACACCCACTCCAGGAACTCAAGTCCGGCTAGCCTATTTTTCCTGATATCCGTCATAACTCTTACCTTGCTCACACTCCAACAGCACACCAGGTCACAAAATCCATGTTCTCAACTCCGATCTTTTGCTCTCACACAAGCTGTTGGGTGTCAGAGCTGCTGGCACACTGTGAGTAGTGAGTTAAGAGAGAGTGTCAAGGTCGATGTTGGGATCGGGTGAGGTGATGTAACTGTAATTTGTGACACAGTGTTCTATCTGTGTGTGTGTAGGAGTGTAGCTGGGTCTCGAGGGTGTGGATGGAATGTTTTTATTTAAACCATACCTCCAACCTTTACTGGTACTATCATTACACCTCCTCCCCTCTACCCCTGATAATAACCTCCAAGTCGTTCTATTTTGCTCAGTCCTCTCTGAGTGCCCAAACCACGTCAACAACTCCTCAACTACCATCTGACTTATGTTTTTGGTAACCCCACATCTGCTTCTGATTTCCAGGGTGTGGGTGGCTTGGTGCTGGCCGCTCTCTTTCCAGAACAAGCAATGTGCGATTCACATCTCTACCGCTGAGAGAATCTTTTCCCTCAACCTACGATCAGTTGCAACTCTTACTCACGGAACACGGAAATTGGAATGGCTCAGGGCCAGTGTTTTCCATCCCGAGTGCCCTGTTTTGCATTGCTGAGATCGCCTGTGTGAGATTGGTTTGCATTATGAATGCCACCCGCTAAAACTTCACTTACTTCTCTCGTCTTTTTCCTTAACATTGGTGTTTGTATCCTATAAACACACTACTTAAAGCCAATAAAGCCTCTTACAAACTATTATGTTTTATGTAAGTGCCTAAGTGAACTGGTCCTACCGAAATTGCTTCTGCAAACAGGTTGGCCAGGTTAGCTACAACACCGTTCGAACAACAACACAGGTAGTGCCTTTTAAAACTATAGATGTAGAAAGTATGACATGAAAAGATTATACTTTTTACTGACATGAGGAAAACCCAGATCGAATTCTTTAACAAGACTCCTCCAGCCTGACATGATTACTTACTAGATTATATCTGTGGGGATCCGATTGAAATGAGGAGGAAAAGTGAACACACTCATACATGGAATTTAAATAACTATATATTATAAAAGTGGCTGTACTGTACTTGCGAATTTGGACTTTGCCGTAAATCTGTCTATAAGAGTTAAGCTCAGGTCTAGGGTTCAGATAAAGCTTCGTGCCTTCAACATGTTGTGTTAATTATGTAGTCCTGACACCGTGGAAAAACTGGAAACTTGACACCTGAAACATTTAATATTAATAAAGTGATTGTTTACATGACTTTACTGCGTCCAGTGTTTCTCAAGTGCTCTCTGCAATTTATCAAAGCGTACAAAGAACTCAGTTACAATTAGATTTTGCATCTCTTAAGAGCAGATAAATATAAATCACTTGTCATTTTAGATAAAGGTTGAGTCTACGGATATGATAAACACTTACTGAGTGACAATGAGGAGTAAGAACCACTCACTAAGAACTTCCTTGACCGCGTTTATTGCCATTTTTACTAACGCTTAAAAACATTATTGAATGGAAATGATGAATTGATTAAGCAACTGTCAGCCAGATCAGCAGCTCATCCTTACCTATATGCATTGATCAACAAACATTAACCAGGGAACCCGGATATGTTGAAAATATTCTTTGTCTATGGCCGAGAGATCAATTTATTGATGAGTTCTCGCCATAACTCAATGGTTAAGATAAAACAAAAAATTGTCATTCTCAGATGTTCTAACACATCATGTTGACAAGAGATTTATATTTAGAGAGTAAAAGAAGTCAACCAATGTGTCGTTATACATTCACTGTTATTCTAATTATTAAACTAGGGTGAAAAAGATGGTTTGCCTGAGAGCTTTACGTATTTGCATCCCTGAACATTTAAAGGATGAAATTAGTAAGATATTTAACATATCCACAAAACTGATATCCCAGGGATTATGTTGGGAAGGTATTATTGCCAGCAAGGAAGATTTTCAGCAGGTGTGTGTTGGTTTTACCCTACAATACAAATGTAGCCAGCCCGTGTGATACATTGAAAAGGTTTAATATAAATATTGTTTTAAAGAATAATGAGAAAATAACACACAAATTGATCAACAATGCACAGTCCAACAGAGTTACAAGTGTTCACTAGGTCACTTGCACTCTGTGTCCGTTCTCATCCAGTATTGGATCCCTGCTTACAAGAGATGGGACATACACAGATGACAGCAAAGACATGAGTGAGATACTAAAGTCCCAGTACGACTCAGTGTTCAGCGAGTCGTTAACCAGACCAACGGTCAACAGTCTAAATTATTTTTTATGACCGACACTCAAAATCTGGCCATTTCAAAAATCTCCGATATTATCCTAATACTACATTACTTCGAGAAGGCAATTAATGACATGCCATGCACTCTGCCTCAGGGCCAGCCTCATGGAACTCCGTGTTCATCATAGTGCCTTCAGCATTCTATGGAGAGGGAGCATGGACACAGGGGTCGTCCCACAGTCACTAAAAACAACAGACATAGCCCAACTCCACAAAGGTGGCAGTAAACCAATAGCAAAGAACTACAGACCAATACCGCTAACATACTATATCATAAAAATCTTTGAAAGGGTTCTAAGAAGCAAGATCTCCAATCACCTAGATACCCATCAGTTACACAACCCAGGGCAACACGGGTTTAGAGCAGGTCGCTCCTGCCTGTCCTAGCTACTGGACCACAATGACAAGGTCCTGGATGCTTTAGAGGATAAACAAAATGCAAATGTAGTATACACAGACTTTGAAAAAGCCTTCGACAAGTGCGACAATGGTGTAATAGCGCACAAAATGCGTGACAAAGGAATAACAGGAAAAGTTGGTAGATGGATCTATAACTTTTTAACAAATAGAACACAAATTGTAATAGTAAACAGAATAAAGTCTTAGGCAACTACTGTGAAAAGCTCTGTTCCACAAGGCACAGTACTTGCTCCCATCCTGCTTCTCATATCTGACGTAGACAGAGATGTAAGCCATAGATCCGTGTCTTCCTTTGCGGATGACACCCGAATTGCCATAACAGTGACCTCCATCGAAGACGCCGCAAGACTTCAAGCGGTCATCACCAAGTCTTCAAATGGGCCTCAGAAAACAATATGAAGTTCAATGAAGAGAAATTTCAGATTCGGAAAATTTGAGGAAATTAACTGCATCAGGGTATACAACAAATTCTAACCACTCAATACAAAGAAAAAACTAATGTGAAGGACCTGGGAGTAATAATGTCAGAGTATTTCACCTTCAAAAACCACAACAATGTATCTACCTCATCTGCTAGAAAATTTATCGGATGGATAATGAGAACCTTCAAAACTAGGGACGCCAAGCCCATGATGAGCCTATTCAAATTGTTTGTTCTCTCTAGGCTGGAATACTGCTTTTACACTAACTGCCTCTTCAAGGCAAGCGAGATCTGGAGAGTGTACAAAGAACATTCACAGCATACATAAGTACGATAAAGCACCTAAATTACTGGGAACGATTGAAGTCCCCTGATTTGTATTCCCTGGATCTAAGGAGCGAAAGTTGCATGATAATATACACTTGGAAAATCCTAGAGGGATTAGTACCAAACTTACAGAAGAAAATCACTTCCCACAAAAGCAAAAACTAGGCAGGAGATGCAACATTTCCCCCATAAAAAACAGGGGCGCCGTAAGTACACTACAATAAATGTCAGGGGCCCAAGACTGTTCAACTGCCTCTGAGCATATATAAGGGGAAATATCAATAGACCCTGATTGCCTTCAAGAAGGCACTGATCAGGCACTGACAGGCCAACTGATCAGTAACTGATCAGCCTGTGGTTCTTACGCTGGTTCAAGTGCGGCCAGCAGTAACAGCCTGGTTGATCAGACCCTGATCCACCACGAGACCTGGTCTCAGACTGGGCCGTGGAGGCGTTGATCCCCGAAACCGTCTCCAGGTATCTCATATGATGTAGGGTAGACATATAGGATAAACCGCTGAGAACAAGATTAGCCCAACAACAGTATTCGATTATTGTGGCACAGGGGTCGAAAGCAATCTTTAACCATGTTAGTTCTTGCAATCCCCCGCCGAGCTGGGCAGCAGCTCAGGTTATTGTACCCATCATAACTGAATCCTCTCTTTAAAACATAATGGTCATGCCCTGTACAACTCGAGTCAAGAGTTATATAAACTCGACTGCTATTTAATAGTCAATCATATATAATATTAAGTATGGCGTTCCGTAGCTCGATTGCTAGTGCACTTAGCTCACACACTAAAGTCCGTGGTACGATCCCCTGCACGGGTGGAAACATTAGGACATGTTTCATTAATGCTGTCCCTGTTCACCCATCAGTAAAATAGGTACGTGGATGTTAATCGACTGGTGTGGGTTGTATCCTGGGGACAAAATTTATCTAATTTCTCCAAAATGCTCTGCATAACAAGGAGATTTCTATATAGTAGTATGTCATTGATGTCAGCTAGGCCTATATATCTTGTACATGTACTTGTAGAAATAAAGATTACTATTATAAAGGTACCAGAAAAAATCGCCGGATTGCACGCTAGGCAATGTGTTTTCATGAGAATTTAGTATGTGGGCCATGGTGTCCTAAGCCAGTGTCTCCCAACTTGTCCAGCACGTTTCTCCGTCGGAGAGCACGTCCTCATGATGAGTAAAAAGACATGACGCTCTAGTCCACTGAAGCATAGTACACCAAACAGGAGTAGAATGAAATTAGCTTAGAGGCGTCCACACCATCGTATGTCCTTGGGTAGCGAGTACAACATTCAGTTCTACTGGATGCGCTACTCTTAAGGCTTGTTTGGTTCAGTGGACTAGAGCGTCTTGTGTTTTCGCTAATCATGAGGCGAGCGAAAGCATCATGGGTTCGACCCCTGGCTAGTGCAGTGTAGTTATTGATATATATATATATATATATATATATATATATATATATATATATATATATATATATATATATATATATTAGGTAGTAGGTTGGTAGACAGCAACCACCCAGGAGGTACTACTGTCCTGCCAGGTGACTGTGAAACAGAAACCTGAAACTGTTTTACATGATGATAGGATTGCTGGTGTCTTTTTCTGTCTCATAAACACGCTGGATAACAGGTATATCTAGCTACTTACTACACTTTAGGTCACACTACACAGGCATGCACATGCATATATATACATACACACATCTAGGTTTTTCTTCTTTTTCTTAATAGCTCTTGTTCTTTTTATTTTCTCTATTGTCCATGGGGAAGTGGAAAAGAATCTTTCCTCCGTAAGCCATGCGTGTCGTATGAGGCGACTAAAATGCCGGGAGCAATGGGCTAGTAACCCCTTCTCCTGTACACATTTACTAAAAAAACGAATAAGAAAAGAAGGAAGTTTTGTGTGCGAGGGGCTTGGACTTCCAGCAAGCATGTGTGAGCGTATTTGATAGGAGTGAATGGAGACAAATGGTTTTTAATACTTGACGTGCTGTTGGAGTGTGAGCAAAGTAACATTTATGAAGGGATTCAGGGAAACCGGCAGGCCGGACTTGAGTCCTGGAGATGGGAAATACAGTGTCTGCACTCTGAAGGAGGGGTGTTAATGTTGCAGTTTTATAACTGTAGTGTAAAGCACCCTCTGGCAAGACAGTGATGGAATGAATGATGATGAAAGTTTTTCTTTTCGGGCCACCCTGCCTTGGTGGAATCGGCCGATGTGTTAATAAAAAAAAAAAAAAAAAAAAAATATATATATATAATCAGAAGGGAATCACTATTATATAACCTTAGTTGACTGATGTGGTACATGAGTAGTGCACAATCACCTTCACTTCCAGTGGGTCAACAAATCTCTTTAGTAATCGTGTCCTGGTACAAACTCTGGCGTCATTACTTTATCTCGAGCCTTGAAGCACCTAGCAACAGCATTTTAATCATATTGCTACTTGTTTTCTTTTGAGCACTTACTAAGTTCTTAGCTGGTTACTCACGAACAATCTTAAGCAGTTGTTCCATCAAGTGATGACCTGTGTTGACTCAACCAGACCTTTTTCAGAATGGACAATATCCAAGACTTTCATGTTAACTCTCTATAATAACCAACGACAAAAAGGGCAATCCTTCATCGTACTCTTTAGAATATATGGTGAAGATGCATTCCCAGGTGTGCTGAGACCGAGAATTATAACTGGCGGAGAAAACAGAATTGATTCCCAGGTGAGGCTTTGCCGCACCTGGGAATTAGATCCTTGATCAGATTCAATCTTCCTAGAAAATCCAACTGGGAGAAGAAACGTACTAGTGCCCGAACAATGGAGCGACATGTGATGTAAATGGTTTAAAGAACAGACACGTTGAAGAATGTGAATCAATCTAAAGACTGATTGTCTTAACATATTGACTCCATCTTCTGACTTCTCATCTTCCACCGTTCTTCTCTGTATTGCACTGAGGAAGTCACTGGTTGGCGAAACGTTCTCACAATGTAGATTCCCAAATGTTACCCAAGTGCCTCATTCTTCAATGGAGCGAGAGGTATTTTGCTTCCTGGACTGCAACAATATAATGGGTCGAGCAATATATAATAATAAATAGATAATTGGATTACACAATCAATGATGAGTAAAGACAATGGCTCAGGTAAAGCAGAAATGGACACAAGAGGAGCCGGTTATGGAGACTGGTTTAGTTTTCCAGTCTACAGAGATGTATGGCAGTTCCTCACACGACAGGTAACCGACTCTTTCATCACGGGTCATAAATTAGACACATATGCAACACTTGGGTATCTTTATTGAGGAAACGTTTCGCCACACAGTGCCTTCATCAGTCCAACTACTTCGACTAGTGGATGGTATCACTATGACCCCGCCTCCTGATGCTTCGCCTCACCTGACTACAGTATATAAGCCACTTCTATTGCCCTATGCTGTACTTTCTACAAGATTGACGGACTGAACACATCGACTACAGGCAGAGGGACTGATTACCTCAAACTCCTCTCCTTATACCTTTCTGCTTTATATTGACTGATGAAGCCACTGTGTGGCGAAACGTTTCCTCAATAAAGATACCCAAGTGTTGCATATGTGTCTAATTTATAACTTGTCGGTTCTCTGAACCATTCATCTACATCACGGGTCATGTAACCTATATTGTTAACTTCTACAGATAATTTTTCACACCAAGATGCCCACCTAAGTTCGTAGTTTGTTTACGAAAATACTCAGGCAGTATAATACAAGTCCTTTCATGTGTAGAACTAAGAGTAAACTTGTTTAATAAGACTCCATTGCGGTAGTAATAACAATGATCCTTAGCTTGTTCCTTACAAACAGCACTATCCCAAATTCTCTCCGGAGTGGGAATCGTGAACCGGGTTTTAGGATCATCAAGTGTGGTAGTAACATCAGTTGCATCATTATTTGGCGATTTGGTCCACTACTGAAGAGGAGAGACGAAATACTTATCATTGAACAACGTTTTTAAGTCTAAATCGTTAGTGTCTGTAGAAGAGAGGATGGCAAGGCCGCTTTCTTCGTCTTTGTCATAGTATATACATCTAATCCTTCATTGTGGCCCGGTGGTCTGGTGGCTAGAGCCTCGCTTCACACACGGAGGGCCCGGGTTCGATTCCCAGCGGGTAGAAACATTTCGACGTGTTTCCTTACACCTGTTGTCTTGTTCACCTAGCAGCAAATAGGTACCTGGGTTGTTAGTCGACTGGTGTGGGTCGCATCCTGGGGGACAAGATTAAGGACCCCAATGGAAATAAGACAGACAGTCCTCGATGACGCACTGACTTTCTTGGGTTATCCTGTGGTTAACCTTCCGGGTTAAAATCCGAAGAAACCTTATCTTATCTTATCATATCTTATCTTATCTATGTTCCCGCTGAGTTACCAAACTCAACGGAAATAAGGAAGGATTAGATATATATGTACTTCAAGAACATAATACCCTTCTGCGGAGCATGTTCAAGGCCAGCTCCTACTATAAGACAATCTGTCTCCCGTTTTCTCTCTCTCTCTCTCTCTCTCCTCTCTCTCTTCTCTGCTCTCCCCTTCTCTCTCTTTCTCCTCTCTCTCTCTCTCTCTCTCTCTCTCTCTCTCTCTCTCCTACACATAAAATCGTTTAACCTTCTCCTACACATCTGAATTTCATTCTCTGCTGTCTTCGTATTATTAGGCATCTTTAGTGGTGAACATTTAAACTCTACCACTGAGGATTTTCGAAGTTATCAGAGCCATTCCAAGAAACTGGTAATGGGTTTAATAATCGTGGTCATAGGGCAAGTGAAGATGCAAGTTTGAATCCGATTGAATGAGACTTTCTCGAGTTACGAGGAAAATAATATCGAACAGTACGAGGAAAAAAGTCAGGTAACCTTTAAAGGAACACCTTCAGGGATATTAAAAAATATAGAAGTGTTAGAGTGAATGCGTCTCGCGTGAGCTGTTATTAGCGGTTCCGTGGACGTAAACACGTAAATAAATTTCGCTCACGGACTTACGTACGTTTTAAATAACATGATAAACATGAACAACAATTTATATGAATATGATATCCCAGCCTAGCATAAACATATTCAGCATTCAGATTACAGAATTCTCCTAATTTCACATTTCGTGCAATTTAACATATATTTTGCAAACGGTGTTTACTGATTAATTCTAGATATACATTTGATAGCATTGCAAATATGTTATGTACGCGGTACTATGTTCATTAAAATCATTCAAAATTAAGTCCTTTCTAAAATTTTCTCTTATACGTTTAAAGATATATGTTTTTCATTTATGTTAATATAAAAATTAATGTTTTTGTACCAAAAGAATCTTAGGAAACTTACTTAACCTTATCATAACAAGAACAATTTAATTTAGCCTAATCCAACTAAATATATTTTATACAAATAACAAAAAGGCACAATACCGTGACTGGAACAATACACACACAACCCGCACATATAAAAAGAGAGGAGCTTACGACGACGTTTCGGTCCGACTTGAACCATTTACAAAGTCACACTGACTTTGTAAATGGCCCAAGTCGGACCGAAATGTCGTCGTAAGCTCCTCTCTTTTTATATGTGCGGGTTGTGTGTGTATATTTTATACAAGTTTATATTCATTTAATAATAAACAAACACAATGAAATATATTTTTTTTGTTAGGTTTAGAATGATTTTTACGAAATTATTGCATACACCAGACTTGCAGTCTATCCAGATCAAAATGGAATCTTAACTGACTCTCGCCCGCTTGTATTCTCCTCATCAGTTTCACATCATCAGCGAACAGTGACACTTCTGAATCTATTAATTCCATCATGCCATTCACGTATACAAGAATAGCACGACCAAGGACTAACCCTTGTGGAATTCACTCGACACATGCGCCCACTCTGATACTTCATCACGTACCAACACTCTTGTTTCCTTCCTGTCAGGTATTCCCTGATCCATTGCAGTACTTTCCCTATTATTCATGCCTGCTTTAATTTTTGCACCAGTCTCTTTTGTGGCACCGTGTCAAAAGCCTTCTTGAATTCCAAAAATATGCAATCTACCCATCCCTCTCTCTCCTGTCTTACTTCTGTTACCTTATCGTAGAACTCAAGTAGATTTGTGACACAGGATTTCCCATCTCTGAAGCCGTGCTGATTGTCATGTATGAGCCCAATCCTTTCAATGTTTTCCACCACTCTTCTCCTGATGATCTTTTCCATGACTTTACATACTAGTATATAAGTCAGTGATACTGGTCTGTAATATAACGCTGTCTGTCTGTCTTCTTTCTTAAAAATTTGAACTACATTTGCCGTCGTCTACGCCTCAGGCAATTGCTCAGTTTCGATAAATTTATTGAAGACTGCTGCTAGCGGCACACATAGTTCCTCAGCTCCCTTTCTCATTATCCATGGAGATATGTTATCTGGGCCCACCGCCTTAGAGGTATCTAGTTAACCTATCAGTTTCTTCATCTCCTCCGTGCTTATGTGTACTATGTCCAGCATCTGCTGGAAGCATTTCTGTCTCTATTGTTAATACTTCTCTAAATCTTGTTTTTAGTTCATCACATACTTCCTGGTCACTCTTTGTGAGCTCCCCTCCTTCTTTCCTCAGCCTGATTACCTGGTCCTTGACTGTTGTTTTTCTCCTAATGTGACTGTATAACAACTCTGGTTGAGATTTGGCTTTTGATGCTATGCCGTTCTTATATTGCCTCTGGGCCTCTCTCCTTATCCCTGCATATTCGTTTCTGATTCTTCTGCTCAACTCCTTGTTTTCGTCAGTCCTTTGCCTTCTATACTTTTTCCATGTTCTAGCACACTTGGCTTTGGAGCCTTTACAACTCCAGTTAAACCGTGGGCTCACTCTGGTCTTACCATCTGTTACCCTTTGGTATAAACATCTCCTTTGCCTCCCTGCACTTAGTGGTTACTAGTTCCATCATTTCATTTACTGTCTTTTTCTCTAGTTCACTTTCCCACTGCACATCATGCAGGAATCTTCCATGCCTATGTCATCCCCTTTCTTGAAGTTTGGCTTCTCTAGTCCTTCTCGTGCTGCTGCATTCTCCACTGTTAACTCTACAAGGTATTCAAAACTCAGGACATCGTGATCACTAGTGCCTAGAGGTCTTTCGTATGATATCCCCTATGTCTGAACTATTCAAGGTGAATATGAGATCCAGTCGTGCTACAAAATCCTCTCCTCACTCTCTGGTTGTATCCCTAACATGTTGGTGAATGAAGTTCTCCAATACTGTTTCCAACATCTAAGCCCTCCACGTTTCTGGTCCCCCATATGGCTCTAGGTTTTCCCAGTAAATCTCTTTATGATTGAAATCCCCCATTATGAGTAATTTTGTCCTACCCTTATAAGCCCTCCTATTCTCTTCAGCTAGTGTATCCACCATTACTCTATTGCGCTAATCATACTCTTGTCTTGGCCTCCTGCTGTTCAGTGGTGGGTTATACATCACTGCTATCATCACCTTTGGACCCCCAGTCTGAAGTGTTCCAACAAGGAAGTCGTCTGTTTCCCCCTCTGCACATTCCTCCCATTTCCTCAAAACTCCACTGGTTTTTGATGAGTAGTGCTACTCCTCCCCCTCCTCTGTTCTCTCTGTCTTTCCTCAGGATCTGATATCCACTTGGAAAGATTGCATCTGTTATCATCCCTGTAAGTTTTCTCTCTGTTATTCCTATGATGTCAGGGGATGCATTAATCATTCGTTCTTGCCACTCTTCACTCTTATTTGTTATTCTATCTGCATTGGTGTACCCTACCTTTAGCTTCCTTTCCAGTACTGTATTTTGGGAGGTGGAAGAGGATGGTGCAGGCTGAGGGTGTGGGAGGTAGGGCAGAATATTATGGGAGGCTGCTGTGATTGTGAAATTAATGCTTGGGGACGGGGGGTCTATAAAGTGTGGTTTGTTTCTGGTTATTGTGTTTGGTTGATATGGGGTGACAGGTGTTGAGAGGTTTATGTAACCATTTGTGCTTGATGTTTTCCTAGAGGCTGAGCTTTCCTGTCTGTCGTTGCCTGTCCTGTCTCTCTTTCCTTCCACTGGTTTCACTCTCACTCTCAGTTGTTTCCTTTCTTTTCATGTTCTGTCTCGATTGAGGTACACTTTTTGATATTCTTGAGAGTCTTTTAACAGTGACTTCTATTGTAGTATCCTGTACCATGCCAATTCTGTCTTGAATGTCAATGTGATTGGTCGATTTTTTCCCTTCAAATACCCCCCAAGTTTGTGATTTTTTTTTACCTGAGACATGTCCTTCTCTCCTGTTACTGCAAGGATGCTCTTAATCTCTTTTTCCTCCCAATCTTTCCTTTGTCATAGGTCTTCCCTTCAGCCTCCTGAAGCCCATGAATAATTATTGACCTTTCCCTCTCTTCTTTCCATTTCTTTTCCTTCCATATCTCTGGTTCTGATTTAAGCACCTCTTTTGTTGTTTCCTTTATCATCTCATGGAAACCCTGATGGCTTGATAGTACTTGTGCAAGGAACTCCTTAACTCCATCGTATCCTTCAGTCCCATCACTGTCTGCTGATGTTCCCATTTCAGTCACCTTGCTCCTTTCGAACCTCATTTATATATCCTGCTTCAGAACATCCATTTCTTGCTCCAGTTTCTGTATCTTTGCCTCAGCAGCTACAGCTCATGAATTCCACTTCTTGCTCTCTGCAGATAGCTTCTCTAACATGTTATTGCAAAGCTCATTTAGCTTTTTTCCTCATTCTTGATCTATTTTGTTCTTGAGCCTTTCTACCCATTCCTTTTCAGACCAGGCATCCTTGGTTTCCTTGCCTTTACATCCTCCCTTTTGAGATCCCATTATTTTTATAATGTTAGGATCCTCTAGATCCTTCAGCTATGTGTGTGTGTGTGTGTGTGTGTGTGTGTGTGTGTGTGTGTGTGTGAGCGGGTGTTTGTGTTTAGTGTGGTGACACCAGGCAGCTTCTCTCACAAAATGAGAGGCACCTGTCAGTTCAACACTCACTTTGCCCTCCCACCCTTCCTACCACCCTCTCACCCAACCAACCTAACATCCACCCTCCCTCCCACTCGCCCACCTACCTTAACACCCACCCTCCCTCCCAACCACCCTAACAGCCACACTCCCTCCCAACCACCCTAACAGCCACCCTCCCTCCCAACCACCCTAACAGCCCCCCTCCCTCACACTCAACCACCTACCCTAACACCCACCCTCCGTACCACCCTATCTCTCACCCACCCTCCTACTCATAAAAACCCACCCTCCCTACCACCCTCTTTCCCCGCTCACCCTAACACCAACCCTCCCACCCAAACCCACCCAAATTCCCTACCATCCTCCCTACCACCCTCTTTCCCACCCACCCTGACACCTTCCCTCCCTCCCAAATCCACACTCCCTTCCAAAGAAACCCACCCTCCCTACGACCGTCCCTCTCACCCTCCCTGCCATCTCTAAAACACCCCCTCCCTGCCATCCACCCTCGGTTCCAACCATACCACTCACCTTCCCTCCAAACTTCCCTCTTACCCACCCTCCCATCCACCCTCCTTACCACCATAACTCCCTCCCAAACTCCATCTCGCCCTTCCTCCTTTCCACCTACCCTAAATCCCAACAACCCTTACACCCACCCTCCCTACAACTTTCAGTAACACACACCCTCCCTACCACTTTCAGTCCAACCCACCCTCGCACCCATCCACTTTCCCATACACTTTCCCTGCCACCCTCCCACCCACGTTCTTTCCAACCCTCCCACCCATCCTCTCTTTCTAACACCCACGCTCCCTCCCTCCTACCCACCTTTCCTAATACAACTCTCCCTCCCACCCTCCCTAACACCCACCCACTCATCATAACACCATCCCTCCCACCTCCCCTAACACCCACCCTCTCTCCTATCCACTCTCCCACCATCCCTACCACTCTCCCTAACACCTACCCTCCTACCACCCTCCCTGCCACCCACCTTTTATCCAAAAACCCTACCTTCTACCCTCCCACTCCACGTCGGCCGTGTCCCATCGAGCAGGGTGTCCCACCGAGGCAGGGTGCCCCCAAAAAAGAAACACTTTCACCTTCATTCAACACTTTCACCATTATTCACACATAATCACTGTCTTTGCAGAAGCGCTGAGATACGACAGTGTAGATGTCACTCCAAACAGCCAATATCCCAAGCTCCTACTTTAAAGTGCAGGCATTGTACTTCCTATCTTCAGGACTCAAGTCCGGCTAATCGGTTTCCCTGAATCCCTTCACAAAATATTATCCTCCTCACACTCCAACATCTCGCCAGGTCCCAAAAATCATTCGTCTCCATTCACTCCTCTTTAACGTGTTCACATATGCCTGCTGCATGTCCAAGCCCCATGCACACAAAACCTCTTTCACCCCCTCCCTCCATCCTTTCCTAGGAACACTTGTCAATGCTCGATAATAAAAGATAGCCATCGCAAGCCTGTTTTTAAGTGCACTCAGAATATGCAGCCTCTCAAAGCTGCACCAAGAAAATGAAATCTTTGAACTCATTTCTCTAAATTGGGATATCATGACTGGTTTACATAACAAGGAGAAAAGAAAGCAAATATCAGATTTTAGAATCAGCTCTCATAGCTATCAACCCTAATTTTAACATCTGACAGGACAATGGAAGACATACATGCCAACACACAACCTCTTACAGAACGCCAACACAAGATCAGGAATTACATAGCACAGAGGAACTACTTGTTCAAATTTTAATCTTTGGCTGCAGTCAGCTACTTTAAGACCTGTCATCACACTCACTGTCATCACACTCACATTCATCACACTCACTGTCATCACACTCACTGTCATCACACTCACTGTCATCACACTCACTGTCATCACACTCACTGTCCTCACACTCACTGTCATCACACTCACTGTCATCCACTCACTGTCCTCACACTCACTGTCATCACACTCACTGTCATTACACTCACTGTCATCACACTCACTGTCATCACACTCACTGTCATCACACTCACTGTCATCACACTCACATATTCCATGACCTGAGGCGTAACCTTCCCATAAATTCCTGTTCTCCTGTTCTTCATGTACACTGTACTGTCTAATACTTTTATCACAGTTCCACCATAAGCTGCTAAAAATGACATTATTTTAGTATAGGTGTCGCCAGATATCGTAATATATCTTCTCTCAAAATGTAATTAAGTCTATTTGATCTCTTGTGTTCAGTCATATCTTCCTTTCAACAGGAAATAACTCATTCCTGAACAAATGTTATCAACGTCTCTATATCTAGTCATCTGGGCTGACTATCAACCCCAGATTGACTAAAATGAGCAGTTGCAGAAAGTGGCGGAGTTGCCAACTCACGTGTCCCTCTTGTATTAAACGTGAATGAGTAAGTTGAAGAGGGGCGCCAGATGCTCAGGTTTGTCTTCAGTACATAGCAACTGTATGACCTTTTCTTGTATAATGCTTGCATTTAACTCTTTGCTTCTCCTTATCAGACTTCTGTTTTCCTCATGAGACAGATATGGAAGTATGAACTTCCTGTGGATAAGTACGAAAAGTGTTTTCCATGGACAGGTGAGTTATGTAAGTGTGGAGGTTTGAACTGAAAAGCTAAAGCATATGGCCAACCCTTATGAGACCTGTGCTCAGTACCTTTGTTTTGTTTTTGTGCAGCGGCACAAAAAACTGTAGATTACTTCATAGTTATCAGCTATTTCTGGAGTAGCTAATCCTGTATGATCAAAGAGATGTTCCTGTATATCAGCAACCACACAGTTGTAGACACGTTCATGTAGTAAAAAGCTGCAACAGTTTATCAAATGAATGAGTACTTGTGGCCCTACACCACCTCTCTTGGAATATATCTTTTTCTCACGAGCGAATTCAACATAAGTTTGTCCTGGCTTTAGTTGCATACTACGAAATGTACGTTAAAAACTAGCAGGTAGTAAATTATATGTTGCGAGTACAGCAAATGGTATGATAGGTGTACGACTCTTTGCTCTGCCTCTCAAAGAAGTGAGAGGCCAGTTGTTTGCATGAGCATTGTTCTCGAATACATGGCTGTATCTAGGCCACTCTCAGTGAACTTAATAACCCCTAAGCTGCTTTTTGTTTGTTAATGGTTGTGGTATTGTGTCAGAAGGTTGGTCTGATCTATTAGACTGTTGTCTTTTATAATAAACAGTTTCTCTATGGAATTATTGTTCATTCAACTTCTGCGTCAGTATGTGTTCAATTTGCAAATTTAAGAAGCATTCCATCTTCTCAAAGTGTTCAGTAGAGATAAGACCAGAAGGTTTTTGCCGAGTCCAGACATTACCTCAGAATGTAGATCAGATCTAGTGTACACAGGAGTAGTATGAGTGAGATATACTATCTGATATACTGAGATAATTCCTCAGTAATGCGAGGAAGATCAAGGATAAAACAAGAGTAGTAGTTACATTAAGCTCTGATATATCAGCTTTAGCTTTCCTCTGAACCTGACATGGAATCAGAGTTCTGCAAATTCAGGAAACAGAATATCATGACGTAATACACAGACTGTCTCTGTGGTGTATTATCTATTATAATTTACAAGGTAACATTTACTTTGTATAATACTGCTAATGTTTTTTTCCATTATTATCTAAAACGAAAATATAATGTTCTTTAATAAAATCTGATTACATTTAGCTACGTTAACAGGGAGGATTCTACACACACTACACTCCGTCATATTCTACAATTTCGCCTGGCTGTCGTGTGCTGCTACACTGCTTCGCTAATTTATATTCTGAGTCAACTGGGAACATGACCGACCTCACACCTTAACTGGCACCATCACCTTCTCTCAATGGCTACGTATCAACGTGGACGAATCTCTCATAACACTGTGAAAACTCTGCTCTCCTCCGGCACACACACTATCAACACTAACAGGGACGCAGCATCAACACTGGCAGGGACGCACCATCAATGATGGCAGGGATGTACCATCAACACTGTCTGGGACACACCATCAACACTGGCAAGGACGCACCATCAATGCTGTCTGGGACACACCATCAACACTGGCAAGGACGCACCATCAATGCTGTCTGGGACACACCATCAACACTGGCAAGGACGCACCATCAATGCTGTCTGGGACGCACCATCAACACTGGCAAGGACGCACCATCAATGCTGTCTGGGACACACCATCAACACTGGCAAGGACGCACCATCAATTCTGTCTGGGACGCACCATCAACACTGGCAATTACGCACCATCAATGCTGTCTGGGACACACCATCAACACTGGCAATTACGCACCATCAATGCTGTCTGGGACACACCATCAACACTGCCAATTACGCACCATCAATGCTGTCTGGGACACACCATCAACACTGGCAATTACGCACCATCAATGCTGTCAGGGACACACCATCAACACTGGCAATTACGCACCATCAATGCTGTCTGGGACACACCATCAACACTGGCAATTACGCACCATCAACACTGTCTGGGACACACCATCAACACTCGCTAGGACGCACCATCAATGCTGTCTGGGACACACCATCAACACTGGCAAGGACGCACCATCAGTGCTGTCTGGGACACACCATCAACACTGGCAAGGACGCACCATCAGTGCTGTCTGGGACACACCATCAACACTGGCAAGGACGCACCATCAGTGCTGTCTGGGACGCACCATCAACACTGGCAAGGACGCACCATCAATGCTGTCTGGGACGCACCATCAACACTGGCTAGGACGCACCATCAGTGCTGTCTGGGACACACCATCAACACTGGCAAGGGCGCACCATCAGTGCTGTCTGGGACACACCATCAATACTGGCAAGGACGCACCATCAGTGATTATAATCTCAGACAATCTCACTTTCAAAGATCACAATAATGTCTCTTCCACATCGGCTAGGAAAATGATAATGAGAACTTTCAAAACTTTGGGTGCCAAGCCAGTGATGATTCCTTTTACATCGCTAGTTCTCTCTAGGCTGGAGAACTGCTGAACACTAACGCCCCGTTCATTGCACGCGAAATTGCAAACCTGCGAAATATACAGAGAACTTTCACTGCACGTATAAGTACAAAAAAACACCTAAATTACTGTGAACGGTTGAAAGCCTTTGATCTGTACTCCTTGGAATGCAGGCGAAAATCATACATCATAATATGCACTTAGAAAATCCTAGAGGGACTAGTCCCAAATTCGCACACACAAATCACTCCTTACGAAAGCATTAGACTCGGCAGGCGGTGCAACATCCCCCCAATGAAAAGAAAGGGCACCTTCAGTACACTAAGAGAAAAAAGAGTGAGCGTCAGGGGCTCAAGACTGTTCAGCTGCCTCCCAGCATACATAGGGGTATTACCAATAGACCTCTGGCTGTCTTCAAGAAGGAGTTGGACAGTCACCTAAAGTCAGTAACTGACCATCCGTGATGTGATTAGCACGTCTGTTTGCGTGCGGTCAGTAGGAACAGCCTGGTTGATCAGGCCGTGATCCACCGTGAGACCTGCTCATGGACCGGGCCGTGGAAGTGTTGACCTCCGGAACACCATCCAGGTATACTCCAGGTAGCAATGGCAGGGATACGCTATCAACACTGGCAGGGATACGCTATCAACACTGGCAGGGATACCCTATCAACACTGGCAGGGATACGCTATCAACACTGGCAGGGATACGCTATCAACACTGGCAGGGATACCCTATCAACACTGGCAGGGATACGCTATCAACACTGGCAGGGATACGCTATCAACACTGGCAGGGATACGCTATCAACACTGGCAGGGATACGCTATCAACACTGGCAGGGATACGCTATCAACACTGGCAGGGATACGCTATCAACACTGGCAAGGACATACCATCAACACTGGCAGGGATATACCATCAACACTGGCAAGAATGCACCAACAACACTGGCAGAGATGCAGCAACAACAGTGGCAGAGATGCAGCAACAACAGTGGCAGAGATGCACCAACAACACTGGCAGAGATGCACCAACAACACTGGCAGAGATGCACCAACAACACTGACAGAGATGCACCAACAACACTGGCAGAAATGCACCAACAACACTGGCAGAGATGCAACAACAACACTGACAGAGATGCTCCAACAACACTGGCAGAGATACAACAACAACACTGACAGAGATGCAACAACAACACTGACAGAGATGCACCAACAACACTGGCAGTGATGCACCAACAACAGTGACAGAGATGCACCAACAACACTGGCAGAGATGCAACAACAACAGTGGCAGAGATGCACCAACAACACTGGCAGAGATGTAGCAACAACACTGGCTGAGATGCACCAACAACATTGGCAGAGATGCACCAACAACAGTGGCAGAGATGCACCAACAACACTGGCAGAGATGCACCAACAACAGTGGCAGAGATGCACCAACAACACTGGCAGAGATGCACCAACAACAGTGGCAGAGATGCACCAACAACACTGGCAGAGATGCACCAACAACACTGGCAGAGATGCACCAACAACAGTGGCAGATATGCACCAATAACACTGGCAAAGATGCACCAACAACAGTGGCAGAGATTCACCAACAACACCGGCAGAGATGCACCAACAACAGTGACAGAGATGCACCAACAACACTGGTAGAGATGCACCAACAACAGTGGCAGAGATGCACCAACAACACTGACAGAGATGCACCAACAACACTGGCAGAGATGCACCAACAACACTGGCAGAGATGCACAAACAACACTGACAGAGATACACCAACAACACTGGCAGAGATGCACCAACAACACTGGAAGAGATGCACCAAAAACAGTGGCAGAGATGCACCAACA
>WNWK01032565.1:0-21808 GCA_009830355.1 Cherax destructor
ACTTCCACAAGAACTTACAAAATTATACTTACATAATTGCACGATTTCCGGGGTATTCGTTAACCGAGGGTCCACTGTATATAGCAGTTTATAAATGTTATGAAGTAACAGAAGTTAGTTGATTATAGCTTGATACATGTGGTGACTTAAGAACATAAGAAAGGAGGAACACTGCAGCAGGCCTACTGGCCCATACTTGGCAAGTTTTTCTCAAACCCAAACCCGCTAATAAAAATATCTGCCCCAACCCATTTTCAAATTTACTCTAATGTGCAGAAAAGGGAATTTCAGTGTTAATATTTTAGTTATCTGTGTGAACATTCTAACCATTTGCATCTTGATAATCAATTGCCTGTGCTGGCCAGGGTACATCAGTCCATCGCAGTAGAAGAAACAGAAGATGCAAAAACAATGAGAAATAACCACCAAGACTAACACACACTCAAGCTAAACAAATTTGAAAACTAGTAGGCAGGGAAACAACTTGAGGTGAAGAAAGTCATAAAATGACCTGTTTCCTTATAGTATTTTAATGTACTGTACAAGATGTCACAGCACACATGACGAGGAATGTAACATTCAAATGAATTTGTTCCACTTCATCCCTATTTTTTTACCATTATACCAGTATGTCAATCAGATATAATTGTCCCATGTGAAGACACTAACCTGTCCTGCAGGTTAGTGGAGACACTAACTGTCCTGCATGGAGACACTAACCTGAGTGTAGACAAGAGGTATACTGATCCAGTCATAACTGAGGAGGCCACCACACTTGCCCCTCAGGTTGTTAAGCTCATCTATAATTGTCTTGACAGCAAAGTCGTCCCTGATGCGTCCTTCCCGTCTAGCACGTGCAACAAGTGTCCCCGCCCACACCAGTGGAAGGTAATACAGCGAGTACACTGTCTTCTCCGCCAAGCTCTCGAAGATCTTCTTCTCATTAGCTGTCATGAAGCCTAGAAAAAGAAAAAAATTATTTGTGAAACATGCTGCAAAATAATGGTCCATTATGAGACCTGCAAAATAATGGGGATCCCTCCAGAAAAATGTAGGATGGTATACTTGGAGGGTTTCATGGGGGTCAATGCCCTTGCAGCCCAGTACATGATCAGGCCTCAATATCCAAGTAGTATAACTTTTTCCAGGAGGAAGGCAAGGGTTTCCAGGGTGGTAGGAGAACAAGGGAAAATGAAAACTATCAATATGGCTGTTTTCCAATGACATACATGATCCAGTGAGGGGGAAAAACTGCCTCCCACCAAGTGCCTTTCCCAGCACTTGCCTATATTGTGTTCAAAGGTTCCAATTTTGTTGGCATGTCATATCCAGTATACAAGGTCAGGAAAGACTAGATATAGAGGAACTTTTTCATTCCATCAACAAGGATAACAAGAGGCCATATTTACATATTAAGGAAAAGCTAGAAGTGAATAAATACTAGAAATATCTTTGCAGAGTGTTAGATAAATGTAATTAAAATAAGATGTAGTAAGTGCTACGTACAACCACTGGAAATTCTAAAATCTTATATCATTAAAAAATTACTGTAGATGAGACACCATGAGTAGAGCTCTGCTCCAGTAGCTACAAATATTTACAAATAGGTAATTACACAGCTTCACCATCATTCACACTATCACTGCCTTGCCAGAGGTGTGTAGATACAACAGCTCTAGAGTACAGGCACTGTACTTTGTTAGCATATATTATACAAATAGTCCAAGCACTAGAAACAAGATAAAAAAGATTGGTCCTAAATGCAGAAAACTTTTATATTATTGAAAAAACTGAGATGTGGTGTTATCTTAAGATACTAGTCACCACATTCAGGATTTCAGTTCCACACTGACAGAAATAAGAAGGGAGTGGAGTGGAGCTATATGTCCCGTAAAACTCCACTGCATAAAAACAGATATAAAGGCTGGAGGAACAGGAAGGAACCAGTTGGGTAGAATTTCTAGGACATGAAAAATTTATTTTTACAAGTGTTATACCAACCCCAAAATTTGAAAAGTCATCATCGGAGACTTCCTTGGAATGAAACTGTTAAAGTTTAACAGGATAATGTAGTGATTCAGGGGTTTTAGCTTTAACCAAATTGATTGAAATTCTTTCATTAGGAGTTTAAAGTCTGCTTTATAAGTGGGACCAGAGAAGGACTAAGTTTTGCTAGGAGATGACAATTTATGCCTTTGCATTTAAATAATAATAGTGGAGACAACAATGGCAGTGGCAGCAGCAGCAACAGTAGTAGTAGTATAGGCAATAGCACTGACAGTAACAGCTGCAGAATGAACAAAAGTAATAATGGCAGAACAAGCTTCATCTTCATCTTAGTAAGTCACAATGTGGTAGCAGAGATAACACCAGGAGGCAGCTCAGATGAAAATTCACACATGGATGAACATTTAAATCTCTGCACCAAGTTCACCTTAAACCAGCAAATAGTAGAGCCCACAAGATTAGAGAATACGCTGGACCTCATCTTCACCAACAATGATGATCTGATACGAAATGTCATCATATCAAAAACAATATACTCAGATCACAACATAATAGAGGTCCAGACATGCATGCGGGGAGCCCCAGATCAACAAAATGTGATCAGCCGTGAGGGAGCTTTCTCCAAATTCAACTTCAATAACAAAAACATAAGGTGGGACCAAGTAAACCAAGTCCTAAATGATATAAACTGGGAAGATTGCCTAAGCATCACGGATCCCAACCTATGTCTAGAACAAATTAACTCTGTGGTACTTGAGGTTTGCTCAAGGCAAATTCCCTTAAGGAAAAGGAGGAGAAGATGCAAACTAGAAAGAAGAGGCGCTCCTATACAGGCGAAGGCACAGAATAACGGAGCGGCTACAGGAGGCCAATATCTCTGAAATACGTAGGAGACACTAGTCAGAGAAATAGCAAACATCGAATTAAAACTAAAGGAATCTTATAGGAATCAAGAGACACGGGAAGAACTAAGAGCCATAAATGAAATTGAAAGAAACCCTAAGTATTTCTTTTCCTATGCAAAATCAAAGTCGAGAACAACAACCAGTATTGGGCCCCTACTTAAACCGGATGGGTCCTACACAGATGACAGCAAGGAAATGAGTGAGTTACTTAAATCCCAGTATGACTCAGTCTTTAGCGAGCCACTAACCAGACTGAAAATCGAAAACCTAAATGATTTTTTTATGAGAGTGCCAGAGAACTTGACAGACGCATGCCTTTCTGACATCATCACGACGCCAAATGACTTCGAAAAGGCAATAAATGACATGCCCATGCACTCCGCTCCAGGCCCAGACTCATGGAACTCCGTGTTCATCAAGAACTGCAAGAAGCCCCTATCACATGCTTTTAACATCCTATGGAGAGGGAGCATGGACACTGGGATCGTCCCGCAGCTACTAAAAACAACAGACATAGCCCCGCTCCACAAAGGGGGCAGTAAAGCAATAGCAAAGAACTACAGACCAATTGCGCTAACGTCCCATATCATAAAAATCTTTGAAAGGGTTCTAAGAAGCAAGATCGCCACCCATCTTGATACCCATCAATTGCACAACCCAGGACAGCATGGGTTTAGAGCAGGCCGCTCCTGTCTGTCCCAACTACTGGACCACTACGACAAGGTCCTGGATGCTCTAGAAGATAAACAGAATGCAGATGTTATATACACAGATTTTGCAAAAGCCTTTGACAAGTGTGACCATGGTGTAATAGCACACAAAATGCGTGATAAAGGAATAACAGGAAAAGTTGGTAGATGGATCTATAATTTCCTAACACGTAGAACACAAAGAGTAGTAGTCAACAGAGTAAAGTCTGAGGCAGCTACTGTGAAAAGCTCTGTTCCACAAGGCACAGTACTTGCTCCCATCCTATTCCTCATCCTCATATCAGACATTGACAGGGATATAAGCCACAGTGCTGTGTCTTCCCTTGCAGATGACACCCGAATCTGTATGACAGTGTCCACCGTTGAAGACACTGCAAGACTCCAAGCAGACATAAACCAAATCTTTAAATGGGCTGCAGAAAACAATATGAAGTTCAATGATGAGAAATTTCAATTACTCAGATACGGAAAACGTGAAGAAATTAAAATCTCATCGGAGTACAAAACTAATTCCAACCACACAATAGAGCGAAAAACTAATGTCAAAGACCTGGGAGTGATCATGTCAGAGGATCTCACCTTCAAGGACCATAACAATGTAGCAATTGCATCTGCTCGAAAAATGACAGGATGGATAATGAGAACCTTCAAAACCAGGAATGCCAAGCCCATGTTGACACTTTACAGATCGCTTGTTCTATCTAGGCTGGAATATTGCTGCACACTAACTGCACCTTTCAAGGCGGGTGAAATTGCTGACCTTGAAAATGTGCAGAGAACCTTCACCGCACGCATAAGTGCGATAAACCACCTCAACTACTGGGAACGCTTGAAGTTCCTAACCCTGTACTCTCTAGAACGCAGGCGGGAGAGATACATTATTATATACACATGGAAAATTCTCGAGGGCTTAGTACCAAACTTGCACACAAAAATCACTCCGTACGAAAGCAAAAGACTCGGCAGGCGATGTAACATCCCCCCAATGAAGAGCAGGGGCGCCACTAGCATGTTGAGGGACAACACAATAAGTGTGAGGGGCATAAGATTATTCAACTGCCTCCCAGCATACATCAGGGGGATTACCAACAAGCCCCTGGCTGTCTTCAAGCAGGCACTGGACAGGCACCTCAAGTCGGTACCTGATCAGCCGGGCTGTGGTTCGTACGTTGGACTGCGTGCGGCCAGCAGTAACAGCCTGGTTGATCAGGCTCTGGTCCAACAGGAGGCCTGGTCACAGACCGGGCTGCGGGGGCGCTGACCCCTGGAATTCTCTCCAGGTAGACTCCAGGTAGACATGTTGTAGCTCAAACAATGTGAAGAAACCACCTCAAATGTTAACATAAGATGAATTCTCCTTGCTGTTAATGGGTTGCTGTGTTCTTGGCAACCTCTACTATTAGGATATGTAACCCAGCATTGGTAAGGGGTAAAGGGAATTATTCCACAAATCTACTAGGCTTCTTGCTCCAAGTCCCAGTGCTTTTAGATAATGGTGATACACTGTAATACTAATTTCTTATCTATAGTTTATTTCCCTTCTTTTCTACTGACAAGTGATTTGTCAAAATTGTCACTACAGTTTTTAAAATGTTTTATATAATCGTGTCTTCCTTATCAGTTACCGGCCTGAAAAACAAATGTAAAATTGCAAGGATTTGACATTATTGCCACTTACCTGCTTCCACAAGATGGTCCAGACTGGGGAATCTTTTTTTGGCTCTTGGGGTGATCATGGTCAGAGTAAGAACGAAAGACAGGTTAACATAGCGTACGATAGTGCGCCGCATGAGGCGACCTTGGCGGTCCTGAAGATGCAAGGAGATGTATGAGTTACAAAGCACAAGAACTGCTTGGTTAATTTGCTAGCATCATTGGGCATTTACTGCCATCACTGCAAATTTCCAGCTAGTATCTCAAAAATTTGCTATTATCAATACAGTGGACCCTCGCTATTCGAACACTCCAAAACTCACCCTTTTATGTAAGTTTATAAGTGTATTTTTGGGGGTCAGAAATGGACTAATCTAATTTACATCATTCCATATGGGAATAAATTTGTTTGGTAACAGCACTTAAACAGCATTCTGGAATGAGGGTGAGTTTTGGAGTGTTCGAATAGCAAGGGTCCACTGTAGTATCAATATGCTGCTATCATGATTATTTTGCTGTTATATTAAAATTCTTCTTTCAACAAACCGGCCGTATTCCCCACCGAGGCAGGTGGGATACGGCCGGTTTGTTGTACAGGTGGAGAGATCACATATCAGTGCCTGTAGCAGTTTTGTGTAGCATTAAATACAGTGGTATGTCCATGCAGATAGATGCTGTACTGACATGGAAAGAGGTACAATGAACACAGCGACTCCAGACTCGGTGGATACAGATACAACTCTAGGAGATGAAAATGAAAGTATGGAGTGACTCACGTGTCCATGGATGGATGTGGATATGAAGAGAGAGAGTGAATCTGGCCAGGGCAGAGACATGTACTGGCTCCACCAGCGTTTGATGACGATACTGACATAGAAGCCAAGAACAAAGGAGACTGGGATGAGGTCACTGAAGGAGTTACAGTACTGGGACACCTTCTCAAACATCCTGTGGAGCACACTTGTACATCAGAAAAATATATGTGCATGAAAAAAATTTACTACACAGAACATCACTTTTGGGTGACCCAAAAAAAGAATACAAATTCACCATCATTTGTGCCATAGCTGCCTTGCCAGAAGTGCACAAAAATCATAGTTTAAATAATCTTTCAAACTGCAACATCACCACTCCTCTTTTACACTGCAGGAACTGTACTTCCCACCTCCAGAACTCAAACTTGATTAAGCAGTTTCTCTGAATCCATTCATAAATGTTGCCTCGCTCACATTCCTACAGCCTGTCAAGTTCTAAAAACTAAAAACTCCTTGTCACCACTTATTCTGATCAAACATTTTCACCTGCTGGATGCTCAAGTCTCTACTAGTTAAAGCCACCCTCACCCCTTCCCTCCAATCCTTCCTGGGACAACTCCTGCCCCTCCTTTCTTCCATGCCAGATTTATACACCTCTTGTTTATCCTGTTGCATTCCATTCTTCTTAATAACCAAATCACCTCAATAACCTCTTCTAAGCCCTCTGAATTGTATCTCCTGTAAGCCCACGCTGTCTGATAATTTCAATGCTCCCAGTTCTCCACATAATATTCATGCCACAAGAGACAATACAATAAGTGTCAGGGGCCAAAGACTGTTCAACTGCCTCCCAACATACACAAGGGGGGATTACCAATAGACCCATGGCTGTCTTCAAGAAGGCCTGGTTGATCAGGCCCTGATCCACCATGAGGCCTCGTCACAGACCAGGCAGTGGGGGCATTGATCCCCGAAACCCTCTCCAGGTCTCCGGTATAAGACATCTCCACTGCCTCCAGCCTCCTCCTCGTTGCACCATTTAAAGGACATACCTCGCACATAAGTGTTAGTACCACTATTTTCTGGTACCACAAATAACATTCATGATGTCCATACAGACACCTCAACAGTCCTCCTACCTTTTGCCTCCCTCATCTATTCTATGGTTCCCTGTATCTTTCACAGAAACATCTGTCTACACATCCACTCACATAAACCTAAATATTGTACATTCACTCACTCCACCTCCCTCCAATATAAAATATTGCACAATCACTCACTCCAATCTGATATTAACAGATAATTTAAATGTAGATATAAACCCAAATGTACAATTGTTAACCCCTTTGGGGCCTAGTGCCTAGGCCTTTTGTGTATCCATATGCTCTTGCGCTACCGTCCACAGGATGGATATGGGGTGCACAATAAACTAGCCACTTCGGTGGCAAAATCTAAATCTAAATCAATCTGATATCCCTTCATTTCATTCTCATAACATTTTGTTACTCTCATCACCTGTCCATTTTAAATTTCCTTATTTTACCTAAAAGCAGGTATATCTATCAGCAATACTGTACTATATACTAGTAGGTATCCCTATCAGAAATAGGTACAAAATAACAGGCCTGGTCATGGACCAGGCAGCAGGGCAATGACCCCTGGAACACCCTCCAGGTATCCCTATGAGAAATAGGTACTAAACAACAGGTATCCCTATCAGCAATACTGTACTAAATAACAGGAATCTTTATCACTAATACTATACCTAATAAAAAGTATCCCTAACAGCAGTACTGTTCCCAACATCAGAAATCCCTATCACCAATATTATTCCCAATAATGAGTATCCCTCTTAATGTACCTAAAATCACAAATACTGAATTTAAAAATAGGTTTTCCTATCAATAATACCATACAGAAGATTATGTACCTCTATCAACACTGTAACTAAAATAAGGTATCCCTATCAACATTTCAGTACAGTGAAACCTCGGTTGTCGACTGCATTACTTGTCAAACAAATCGGAGAGTTTTATAGGGTTCGCTACTATCCAGTTTTGGGTATTCGTGGTAAGTCTTGGAAAATATCCCCTGTGGATACAGGGAGGACTACTGTACTTTAATCCCTAAAATAGGGTTTAAACTCTCAGCATGTATGTGCTGAGACAAATATAACTCTCAGTATGTATCCTGTATTCATACAACAAGAAAGTAAATACTGCTTAAAGAATTCTACTTATTAGTTAAAACTGCAAGAGAATAATAAAAATATCTTTCCCCTAAACTATTTCTTCCTGCAGTATTACAAAACGTAGTTTACATGTAATAAAGTATTAAGCACAGAAGAAAGCCACTAGCATGCAATATCTCAATAAAAATAAAAATAATCATAACACTATTTCTAGCAGTACATGATACAACTAGCTGACATCAGTGACTTACTATATAGAAAACCCCTAAGTTGCATTTCTGGCAACTTAGGTTAACCTTGTCCCCCAGGATGCTACCCACAACACTCAACTAACACCCAGGTACCTACTTACTGTTAGGTGAACAGGGACAGCAGGTGTAAGGTGACTAACACCCAGGTACCTACTTACTGCTAGACAAACAGGGACACCAGGTATCAAGCAAACATGCTCACCATTTCACCCATGCTGAGGATCGATCCTAAACCCTCAGTGTGTGAGCTGAGGAAGCTACCAACAGGGTCCGGATCTGACATGTTTAGGTTCTTAATATATTAGTACATACATATTGTTATAATTATCCTGATGCCCTAAATCTGTTTGGGTCATTAACGAATAGGGAAGTATAAGTTAGGTAAGATTAGGTAGGTAAGGTATGATTAGATTATGTTAGGTAAGATTAGATTAGGTTAAGTAAGATTAGGTTAGTTTAGGTAAGATTAGGTGAAGTTAGGTTAGATTATGTGAAGTTAGGTTAGGTAAGATTAGGTTAGTTTAGGTAAGATTAGGTGAAGTTAGGTTAGATTATGTGAAGTTAGGTTAGATTAGGTTAGTTTATGTTAGGTTAGGTAAGATTAGTGAAGTTAGGTTATGTAAGATCAGGTGAAGTTAGGTTAGGTAAGAGTAGGTTAGGTTAGGCTTGGTTAGGTTAGGAAAGATTGGTTAGGAAACAGGATAAGTGTTTCCTGTGGCAGGTCTTAGTCATATTATGACCCACCACTGAAGCTGTTGATCATCTGACCGAGGCCTTCCACTGGCTTACCCCTTAAAAAATCAAGATTATAATCATAACCACAAGAACTAGAGCTCAACCCAGTTACAACAACTCAAGTCTTACCTCTTGCCCGGCTCAGAGAGTGCAACTCTGTACACTGCTGAGCATATATAGTAGATCACAGTGTAGGTCAGCAAGTCCATCCATACTAATTTATACACACTGCCTCGCCACCTGTAACACAAGTATAACACAGGTATAACACAGGTATAACACAAGTATAACATAGGTATAACATTATATATATAAATAAGTGCCGTTATTTAGCAAGAGACTTTCATTATTAAAGGATGCAGCAAATATATAATATCACAGCCCGGATTTCATTTTTTTTTCAATAAAATTTGGTAGACACAGTAACAGCCAACAGTAACAGCCTGGTTGATCAGACCCTGATCCACCATGAGGCCTGGTCACAGACCGGGCCGCGGGGGCGTTGACCCCCGCGGCCCGGTAAACTCCAGGTATCCAGTAACATTTATGTAAATTACCTAGGATAACCCCCCAAAAAAAGTCAAGTCACTTATTTCCATTAGTATTACTACGTATGATAATTGAACTTGTGTGTGCCTGTGCCTAAATAAACTTAACGTTTTGCACTCCAGGAGCCTTGTCAAGCCTTTTAGCTCCTGGTGAGCGAAACGTCGCCACAATAAAATGTCACATTAGTTGCGTGTGTGTCCATTTACCTAACATTTTCAGTAATTCTACCATTATTGCTACTCAATAAAATTAGTTTGACGCCACTGTAGTGAAGCAATAAAATAAACCCTGAAACCAATATGTTTTTTTTAATTAATATGAGAAAATTATAACCTATGCAATCCAATGTTGAAAGTTTGAAGCCCATCAGAAGCAGCATTCTCTAGTTATAACACAAAAAACAATACCCCAATTTGTTAAAGATAATTGGAAAAAATCATGGCTAAACACAGGCAGATAACGCAAACTTCTTAAGTAAAATAAACTAAGGTTAAAAGCTCGAAGCTGCTGGTGGCACACTTATGTATACCCTAAACTTGATTCAAGTTTCAAGTCGTGCAGAAGAGGCATTTTCAAGTTATTTTAAGGGATTAATAATAATAATAATCTCTAGTATTTCTAAAAGTACATGATACAGACAAGTAGTTTAATTTTGTCTCCAGGATGCGACCCACACCAGTCGACTAACACCCAAGTACCTACTTGCTGTTAGGTGAACAAGGACAGCAGGTGTCTTAAGGAAAAACGCCCAATGTTTCCACCCTTACCGGAGATCGAACCACGGACCTCAATGTGAACTGAAAGCGCTACCAACCGAGCTACGGGATACCACTGTTATATTTACTTCCTGAGAGGCACTCTCACCTCATCCCACTTAATCACATACATCATTTCACTACTGTAAAGACAGTCAAACGGCTGACTGATAAAGACCCCTTAACAGTGAAAATTGGACAGTTATGTCTACCATGGTCAGTGGCTGACCGTTTTCTGTTCGCATGGTATAGTTTTTTTTACCATCCTTCGTTATATTTTTCCTTGGTGGTGTTACCTGGAGTTCATTACCTTTGTAACTTGTCATGATTGTGACCAGCTCTAGTTCATTACCTTTGTAACTTGTCATGAGTGTGACCAGCTCTAGTTCATTACCTTTATAAATTGTCATGAGTGTGACCAGCTCTAGTTCATTACCTTTGTAAATTGTCATGAGTGTGACCAGCTCTACCTGGAGCTCATTACCTTTGTAACTTGTCATGAGTGTGACCAGCTCTACCTGGAGCTCATTACCTTTGTAACTTGTCATGAGTGTGACCAGCTCTACCTGGAGCTCATTACCTTTGTAACTTGTCATGAGTGTGACCAGCTCTACCTGGAGCTCATTACCTTTGTAACTTGTCATGAGTGTGACCATCTGAGTTCATTACCTTTGTAACTTGTCATAAATGTGACCAGATCTAGTTAATTACCTCTGTAACTTGTTCAGCTATCAAAACTTTGGGGCCCAGTCCCTGGACCCATTATGTACCTCTGTAATCTTTTTGACTACCGCCCACACCATGGGTATGGGGTGCATAATAAAGATATCAAACTGAACTGGTTACCATTTTGTCCTAGGCACATGTCGATTTGACACTAGGCCTGTTGTATGTATGTGTGTGTGTGTGTAAGGAAACACTTCGAAATGTTTCCGCCCCGTCGGGAATAGAACCCGGGCCCTCCGTGAGTGAAGCGAGAGCTTTACCACTAGGCCACCGGGGTGTATAGTTATAACGTATACTTGGAGATACCTGGAGAGGGTTTCGGGGGTCAACGCCCCCGCGGACCGGTCTGAGACCAGGCCTCGTGTTATTATTTATGGAAAGAGGACAACCCAACCTAAATCATATGTGGGAAAGCCACACAGATCAAATCAATTGGTTGTGGCAGTTACAAGGATATTTATCGTGTAAACACTAAGATACGAGGTACGTTCATTTAGGTACAGGTACGCACAAGTACAATTATCATACAGTGTAAATTACCTAAAATAACCCCCCCCCCCCACCAAAAAAAAAAAAGTGATTTATTTCCATTGGGGTTCTAATATAATATACGTAAAATAATAGGCATTCTTTCCTGTGTTATCTGGGGAATGTAACTGACAGTTACTGTCTCTTACAGAAAATATTATAACTGTGTATGGAAGAGACTTTTAGGATAACACAAGACTACTGTGTACCTTATTACTCCTCCCTACATCTTACGCTCTTAATAATAATAATATATAAGAATACTAATATACAATCAAAACTAAGCGTTAAATAATAATTATTATTATTATTTAATAATTATTATCATTTAGGGGGAAGCGCTAAACAGCTATGGAGTCTACAGATTTTTAATTATGATAACAAAATAATATGCATAATAAATATTAATTACAGAAATGATGCAAGTGATGAAGTCATCAATTATAACCTTCCACTAGGTGCCTTCAAGCTGCTCGAGGGCTCTTGATACAAGGAAGCTGAGCTGCCCTACCCTGTCTACTTTCACACATGATTGCCCTCAACCTCTCATTCCCCCCCCCCAAGGCTGTATTAACTTACAGGTTTAGCGCTTCCCCATTAATTTAACAATAACTGTACACACTATTCATGGGAGAGTGCTAAACCCTTGGGAGTTTAGCGCTTCCCCGTAACATATGAAAGGTTTATTGATGTCTAAACGATTAGGCACAATTAAAATTCAAGTTTTTTTAACCAAAAGTATTTTAATTCTAGTGGAAGAAACCTGAAAAACGGCCCGTTGTTGTCAAACACGCTACAGGCTCGAACCTCCGGCCTCCGACAAGGTTGCAGAATATATCTGGACCCGGTTAAGGCTCCAAATAATGTTTTCTAAAAGAAATAGTGGATCAACGACACCAGGGAATATAGAGACGTTTAGGCTCCAGAGTGGGGTTATGGAACACCATGTGTAGGAGGACGAGGACTGAGACCTTCAACATGGAAAGGAAGAACTCCTTCTCCACCCCCGAGATAAAGAGCGCTGCATGGAGGAGGTACAGCCTCTGGCCTACGGTGGTGATGAGATGTTCACCTAGGTGCCAGTCCTGTAGCTTGAGGAAGCCACACAGCAGACGACCTCCTGCCACCACTACGGTTCCCAAAGACAAGTTGATGATCGTCATGACTGTGGCCATCGTGACACAAACCGTGTAGTAATTAGCGGAGAACTTGATGTAGTTGACGAACGTCCAGTAGGTGGCGTCCAAATTGGAGGGATATCGTAGGTTCATCAAGGTGCAGAGAAAGGCATGTGCGCTCACTGTGTATGTGTATGTGTGTATGTATATACATGTATGTGTGTGTGTGTGTGTATATGTATGTGTATATGTATATGTTTGTGTGTGACCCAACAATTAAAATTTGCACCAATAACTCATTACAGTTGTGGCTGGGTGTAGACTAATAGATTGCTCATTGCTTTATAATTTGTTCATGATTGCAACCATGTACAGACGTAAGTAAATTTACTTACATGATTCATTACCTTGTAACTAGTGAATTAATTACCATTGTACCTTGTTCAGCTATCAAAACTTTGGGGCCCAGTCTCTGGACCCTATATATACCTCTGTAATCTGCAAATACCTTTGTAACTTGTCATGATTGTGACCATCTGAGTTCATTACCTTTGTAACTTGCTCAGCTATCAAACTTTGAGGTCCAGTCCCTGGACCCATTATGTACCTCTGTAATCTTTTGACTACCGCCCACAGGATGGGTATGGGGTGCATAATAAAGATATCAAACTAACGCTCACTGGAGGTCCCACCACCAACCTCTCCTCCACCTCTCCCAGGAGGAGCTGCCCCAGCTCCCTGCCCGATACCAGGATCTCCTTGATGACCTCCCAGTCGAAGGACATAACCTGGCAGACTGAAGGGAAGACGGCCTCAGCCTCTCCCTCCTCCACCCTCATCTCTACTAGAGTTCCCTCCGTATCCTTGCAATTTAGATTCATTTTCAACGACAGAATAACACTCAAACTTTAATTTTAAGAATAATTAATTCTGATATTTCCCTAGAATGTGATATACAACAGCCGACTGACTCCTAGGTATCCATCTATTAGAAGATGAAGGTTTAGTTAAATATCCTCATTATGCACCCCATACACATACTGTGGGTAGTAGTCAAAATATTGCAGAGGTACATAATTGGTCCAGTGGCAATGAACTATTTACAGACGTTATTAAAGACTTGTCTATACATCTGACACCACCCGGGACTGAACCAGGTACTTTCAGTTGCGGGCCGAACACTCCCACTGTCCCATTAAATGTTGTCGCGTGGGTCTTGAGAGAGATATATAGGAGGTCAAAGATACTCCTTGTTGGATGGTTACGGTATATTTACAGTAAGTGAAGGAGAGTCCAGCCACACCGTCTGTCTCGCTCTTAGGTCTAACACTAGAGAGGCAGTCCGCCTATGTGAGGCTGTGCACATGCGCTGAGCCTCTGACGTCAGCGGGTACCGTGACGTCACACGCAAAGGGACCAGCTGTATAAGTGGGAACAGTGTACATATGATACTGATACGACAATGTCAACAAAGATTGCAACTGACAGATAAATATATACCACTAAGGCATTTGTTTCCAAATACAACCATATGAAGTAATAATTTTGATTGGACATACCTGAACAGGAGTCTCCAGAAGTTACCAAACCCACGGCAGTCAGCCACCTCCGAGGTGTAAGTGACTGTCATGGTGACACGCTGTGGGCACCTAACCAGGTGTTGTAGAGGTCAAGCACAAAAGCTGGAGGAAAGAACCACTAGCTGTGAGGAAGTGGAGCACAGGTGGAGGATAGAACCACTAGCTGTGGGATAGTGGAGGAAAGGACCACTGCTGTGTGAGTCAGTTTTTAAAAAACAAATATCGTGAAGCTGAGAGACAAGGAGCTAAGGAAAAAAAGGGTGTATCAGCAGCAGGTGTAGGAAAGTTAGGAGCAGATGTTGGGGGGAGAGGGGTCAGCTGCAAGGGTTGGGTGTCAGCTGCAGGTTCTGAGGGTCAGCTGCAGGTGTTGGTGAGCCAGGTACTCCGGTGTTGTAAACACATCCAGGATCATCAGTCTCTGCAATAAAAACAACGTACTGAAAGCTGATCATTTTTACCATAGGTACGCGACCAATCACAATTTAATTTCCCTTAAGCTAACAACACAAATATTACTATCATAAGAACTGTGAAAACAAAATCATTAAATGTAGTACATTTATTGTTCGCCTGCAATATTAACCATCCGGGAATGTAAGCTTTTATATTCATGGGGAAAGTGAGGCGTCCGTAATGGTCATAAAATAAAGCCTAGTCACAATAAAGTTACTGGAACAATACACAAATAACCCGCACATAGAAGAATGAAACTTATGACGACGTTTCGGTCCAATTTGAACCATTTACCAAACATAGAAGCAACAAACATTATAGCATACAAAACAAGACTATCACACCAAGTAAGCCCAACTATCATGATAAAAATCACAGCGCGCCAAGTGGTGGAGGCTCGATTCTCCGTCCACTAATACAAGCGCTACTCGCAAGCAGGTATAATATTCGCCAGGACATTGTACTCAAATACATGTGGTTTCAGGGGTCGAGTTACAGCTCCTGGCCCCGACTCTCAGTCCGAGCCGGTCTGTGATTACTATGCGAGTATGTAGGTCGCTAGCTTGATATATAAGAGCCTGTGGGTGACCAATGGTCAACAGAGAAGCCTAGCCTGAGGTGAGGCCGCGAGGGTAGAAAAATGGGAACGGGTCACTTGCATGTGTAGTTTTAAAGATAGGTTAAACAAACACATGAGTGGGTGTGAGTTGCACTTGACTAGCTTAGGTCAATAGGTGACTTGGATCTGGCTAGCTTAAGTCAGTAGGTGACTTGGATCTGGCTAGCTTAGGCCAGTAGGTGACTTGGACCTGACTAGCTTAGGTCAGTGACTTGGACTTGACTAGCTTAGGTCAGTAGGTGACTTGGACCTGATTAGCTTAGGTCAGTAGGTGAATTGGACCTGCCTAGCATGGGCCAGTAGGCCTGATTCAGTGCTCCTTCTTTCTTATGTTACGGTAATGTTTAATGTAATATCCTACTAAATTAAAATACACTTAAAAGAAAGCCGACTCAAAATCAAGTCAAAAAGGTCCAGTGTTTTATAAGATGCGAGTATTTACCAGTTAATTATTCTCGTTCACGTCATTCAAATACATAGTTGATTTTCCCCGTGGCATGGCAGACAGGCAGGCTGCTGGCTGGCTGCTTAACTGGCTGGTTGGCTGGCTGGCTAACTGGCTGGTTGGCTGGCTGGCTAACTGGCTGGTTGGCTGGCTGGCTAACTGGCTGGCTGGCTAACTGGCTGGTTGGCTGGCTGGCTAACTGGCTGGTTGGCTGGCTGGCTAACTGGCTGGTTGGCTGGCTAACTGGCTGGCTGGTTGGCAACCCAGCCAGCGCATACTTCTGGCAACATTTTGGTGCTTGCCGTTTCTTTCTACGATTTTTGTAAGTGATTTTTTCGCTATATTTTTATTAATCTGATGAGGTCATCACAAGTACGCACTGAGTCAGTGTTATTTTGGTTATATTTTTTCTGTTTTTTTTTATACAATATAATTTTTTTTAAATGTTTTGAAAATACACTGCATGGCATCTTCTCTCGCTAGTGGAGACCAGTTACCCCCAGAATTACGAACCAGTAGGACGTCGCTCTGTGCTCCTCCAAATTTCGTAGATTTTTTGGATTATTTCTTCCTAGAATCATGCCGAAAATAAGAAGAGGAGTAACTACGAAGCGGAAGAACCAACTGAAAATTGCAAGGATGATGAGATTAGGTGGGAGATCCGTCTTTCATAAAGCAGCAGAGAGAGAGGAGGGAGCGGTACCTGGTGAGGGACATGCTGGTACCTCATGTCTACCTTCTCTCCCACTAACCCCGGCTCTTGATCCTCTCGGTGACGATAACGACTCATCGGTGGAAATTACATCGCAATCAAACGCAAGGAAGCGTAAGCTTAATCGAAGAAAACGTTCGTCTTGTGACGCAGATAGTACAGATGTTTCTGGGTTAGACGAGTGTTTATCTGACCTTGAGAACCATCCAGTGTTTGAACCAGTGCCTTCCACATCAGTGCCTTCCACACCAGTGCCTTCCACACCAGTGCCATCCACATCAGGAAGCTCAAACTATGACAGTCCTTATGTACCATCCACCGACAGTGATGACAGCGAAGTGACAGAACCAAGAACACCTGTGCTAACACCTGCGAGCAGTGCAAAGAGACGTGTGTCATATAAAAAGAAAGTAATCCAAGTTGACGGTGATAAACAAAGAATAATAAGCAAGAAATCTTTACTAGAGGTTATAATGCGAAATTGTCCACAGTGTTTGAGTAAGAAGGTTCAAGTAGAGTTTACAACACGTCACCTGGAGACTTTTGTGACAGTACAGTGTGAAGATTGTGGGGAAAAATATGGTAAAGAACCACATTCAAATCGTGATCTAAATGTTAGCACATATCTGAGTGTTTATAGTGAAATGCTCCGTGGTGGTGGGTTTAAAAGCTTCTCCCGTTCTAATGCAATCAACAGATTGCCTTCATTGCATCCTTATATCTACAGACGATACGCAGACGAAATTACAATTAAGGCAATAGAAAAATGTCAAGAAACCCTGGAAGAATCACGTCAAATTGTATTTGCTGTATATGAAAAGATGGGACAAATGCCCTATGAAAATGGCATTCTTCCGGTGCAAGTGATATATGACGGCACATGGCACATTGAAAGCCATCTTTCCACACTTGGAATGGGAATTGTAATTGACGCTGAAACTAAACTTGTTCTTGATTATGAAGTGTTATCGGAATATTGTTGTCGTTGCAGCCTATTGAAAGCACTGTTATCTAAGAAGAAAATGAGTCAAATAAATTACAATGCCGCTATGGAAAAGCACAGACCTGAGTGTTCAAAAAACTTCAGTGGTACTTCCTGCAGTATGGAGGTGGAGGCTGCAAAAATAATCTGGCCACGATCTGTTGAATATGATATGCAGTTTGAGGTGATTGTGAGCGATAGTGATGACACTGAGAAGCTCACAGGTCTCCGAAGCATGAACAATGGGGAAGGACCTTACCCCGACATGTTTGTTAGAAAAGAAGAATGCATCGATTATTACGCCAAAAGACTTAAAATCCGCTTGAAACAACTTGCAAAAAATATTTGTAGTGAGAAATTGCGGGAAAGTGGTGAGTCAAGAAAAGAGGCTTCATTAAGAGGGAAGGACCTATTAACTGATGCAACAATAGACAAGCTTGCCTCTTACTTTAGTCATGATATCAGGCAAAATGTAAATACTAATGAAGAAAAAATGAAGAATGATGTATTATCAAGCCTCTATCATTGCTGTTCCACTGACAACAGACCACAGCATCACCTTTGCCCTAAAGGACCTAACTCATGGTGTTTCTATCAGAGAGCAAACGCAACAAACACTAAGCCACCTTCCCATAACACAATGAAAGTCAGACTTAGACTAGAACCAGACAACGAGGCTGATGTCAAGCAAATATACCATGAGCTAACCAGTAAAGACAAGATGCAGCGGTGTCTGAAAGTACGAGCCCAAAACCCAAATGAAAGCCTGCACCAGCGTATCTCGGCCTATTGTCCCAAGACAAAATACAAAGTTAAACGTGATCTGGACTTTGCTGCTGCACAAGCAATTAGTGAATATAATAGTGATTATAAAAATACGTGCCTGGACACCTCATTTGGCCTCAAAGCAGTATAATAACAACAGAAACTGCGAACGAATGCAGGACAAATAAAAGAAATTGAAATGTACATCGTGAGCCTGGTGGTTATTAGATGGAGTTTACGCCTTTACAACACCTTTGTAAATAGTAAGTAATTATCTAGCAACTATCAGTTTAACACTGGTGAGTCTGGGATTATTATTATTATTATTATCAAATAGAAGCGCTAAACCACAGGGGTTATTGAGTCTGGGAACTTTCCAAAATGTCAAGTGTTTTAAAGTTATTGCATATTTTATATGTACTCTGATAATTATACTTAAGTGTACCTGTACCTAAATATACTTACACACTTAAGAGTCTCTACTCTTGACGCCATATTAATAATAATACGTAATCTCTTGGGCACATTAAATGTCGTATATTACGTTAATATAGAAATTTTCATTAATCCATCTATTTTTTTTTTCAAAATTATATAATAAACACGCTACGTATACCTTTGATATACCTTTGAAGAGTTTCGAGAGTATCTACTCTGAGCCCAGCCATGGGCCAGGCTCGTCTGGTGCTTGCCTGGTCAACCAGGCTGTTGCTGCTGGAGGCCCGCTGCCCCACATATCCATCACAGCCTGGTTGATCTGGCACCTGGTGAAGATATTTGTCCAGTTTCCTCTTGAAGGCTTCTACACTGGTTCCAGCGATGTTTCGGATATCTTCTGGTAAGATGTTGAATAGTCTGGGACCCCGGATGTTAATACAGTGCTCCCGTATTGTCCCCACCGCACCCCTGCTCCTCACTGGGTTTATTTTACATTTTCTCCCATATCTCTCACTCCAGTATGTTGTTATGGCAGTGTGCAGATTTGGGACCAGGCCCTCAAGTACTTTCCAGGTATATATTATCATGTATCTCTCTCTCCTCCACTCCAATGAGTACATGTTCAAGACTTGAAGGCGTTCCCAATAATTTAGATGTTTCAATGGCTCAATGTGAGCCGTAAACGATCTCTGAATTTGTTCCAGCTCTGATATTTCTCCTGCCCTGAACGGGGCAGTCAGCACTGAGCAGTATTCTAAGTGAGGGATCACTAGCGATTTGAAGAGTGTCACCATCGGCATTATTTCCCTTGTTTTGAAAGTTCTCAATACCCACCCCGTCATCTTCCTGGCTGTTGTGATCTTTGTCTTGTTATGGTCTTTAAAAGACAGATCAGCAGACATAATTATTCCCAAGTCCTTAACAGTGTTCCTTTCGTTCTATGTGGTGACCCCTCTTGCGTTTTGTATATACGTAACATATAAACATGATAAATACACCCCACAGTAGAATAATTTAACATAAATATGAGATGTGGTAGCCAGGCGACTTGTAGTCCAACATCAGAGAAAATGTCACTATATTATTACTGGGGGTAACTAGAAAATTATTCCTTTCGTATACCTTCACTCAAGGCGCCATTTCTTCTAAAAATGGTGTTACAGGAGAATGGGAGTGCTTCTCTTTATTTATTCTACTGTATCAACGTGGAGACAACCTGAAAAGCCTAGGCATACCTAGGCATATTATTGGCCATCTTGTAATATCTACTTCATAAAATGCATAATTATAAGTACACCCCACCTTGTATATTACCAGAAATAAAGAATTTGAATTTGAATTTACACAATGTAAAGTGACGAAAACCAGACGCGTTCGCCTTCTGTTGTTTACATTACGTGTGGGTGGGGCGGGGAGGGCTGCCCTAGGTGGCCAACAAACTTCCCAAACGTGACTTCCTACAAATAAAACTCACCTCTCACCCTACATTAAGACTACAAATATTTTAAGGTAATTAATGAATGTACTGTATATGTATTTTATCGCTCTGGGGCTTTAATTAAATGTCGTAGTATGTTACGTGTGGGTGGAGTGGGCTGTCCTGGCTGGCTATCATACCTCCCAAACCTGACTTTCTACAAATATAACTCACCTCTCACCCTATTAAGACTACAAATATTTTAAGGTAAGTAATGGGTGTACTGTGTGTATTTTATTTTTTGTTTTTTAATGCCTAGTTCTATTGCTAACTTAATAGTATATGTTAGTGTAAACTTGTTATCTGGCATTTATATGCATTTTTAAGTGGAAAAAATGGCGTTCTGCTTTCCGGCAGTAGCCTGGAACGTAACCTGCCGTATAAGTGAGGCCCTACTGTACTCCAATGATAGTTCCACAATTTATATTGCAAAATACCTTTTTTTTTAGGGTTAATAATGACGTATCGTCGTGGCCATCAATCACATCTTGTGGCTTTTATCATTTTTCCTCAAAAGTTATTCTTCTACTAGTAATTCCCCCTCAAGGGAGGTTCCTTGATGCTGGTGAGGGGCTCTTGATTTAGGAAATTGGATCTGTGCTCCAGTTCCCTGAATTAAGCCTGAATACCTTCCACATCCCCCCCACAGGTGCTGTATAATCCTACGGGTTTAGCACTTCCCCCACGATACAAATAGACGGATCACCACTTCAGGGAACCTATTAGTAGAATATACAGTAAAGCAACTAACAAAAATCAATCATGAAACCCTGTGTAATATGCAACCAAACAAGCAAACGTTCCTCTGCATGGATTACATGCATCTTTTGTGGTAAATGCTGCCACGCCCCTTGTGTAGGCATTCAAGACTCTACCACCCGAGATATTAAACAAGGGAAGTGTTTTTGGGTATGTCCAAATGAGTTCGAACTGTGGAATAAAACCACATCTATATTAAAAGATGACAACACCAAATCGGACTTCATAAAAAACATGACAGCTTTCTATAACAGTTGGGACAGTAAAAAATCAGGGCCAGATGATGCTACCGCCCCTGGTACAGATGTTGAAATGATACCCAATATATTTAAGAATGGAGAAATAAATGATGGTGACCTGAAGAGGGACAGTAGCTCTAGTGAAATAAATAACGGGGAAACAGGCGTAGACAAGTACACACACAAAACAGTGGTACAAACTAGCAATACCACGGTAGATAGTAAACAAGGGGATGCCCAGGGAAATACTGAAGATAAATTACCGGAAACAGTTTAAGGCTCCATTGTTAGCAATAGTAACGAAGACAGACATGAGACAGGAACACACCCACCAATGGGGAACACAGTCACAAAAACCAGGGCAAACGGAAACCAGGCCTATGTGAATATTATGCACTTGGTATCTGCAGGCATGGAAAATCTGGGAAATCAGATGGGACATGCAATTATGATCAC
>WNWK01032566.1:0-21808 GCA_009830355.1 Cherax destructor
GATAAGAGTAGGTTCAGACTGAGCACAAGGGGGGGAAACCCCCAAAAAAATTTAAAAAATTTTAATAGCAGGAGAAAAAAAAATTTTTTGTTAAAGACAGATTTCAAAAAAACCCTTTTTCCCCATTTTTGCAGTCCCTTTTTTTTTTAAAAGTGTGAGAATTTGGGGGGGGAAATTTTTTTTTAATATATAGAAAAAAAGAGTTAGTAGATTTGAGGTTATTTTTTAAAAAATAATGGAAATTTTGGGGGGGGGGGTTTTTTTTCCAGGGTTCTGACTCTTGTAGACACACAATATCAATGGGTTCGGTGGTTACTTTATGATGTAGGGGGGGAAAGTTTTTTTCATGATGAATATTCCAGCAAAAAATATTTTTTAAACAAGTTTTGATCCATTATAGAAGTCCGGGAATCGGGTTTTTTTTTCTCAACATAATGAAAAAATTGTTCATATAAAAAGCAGACATTATCAATGTAAGCAGTGTTACCCTGGTCCATGATTTTTTTAATGCACTCCCTTTTTTGGGGAGGCCTGGGGGGAGTTTTTGTTTACACAGAGCACGACGCTGTTCATGTGTGAATGTAAAAAAGGCCCTTTTACCAAAAAATTCCCTCCTCCACTAGCATTACACGCATCACTTTTTTTTCCCCTCCCAACACCCCCCAACATTGTGTTCATTACATTTATAAACGGTGCTATTTCAACATTAATGTTAATGTGGTTAACCTCATCCCCCCCCAAAACCCCCACTTATATGAAAAAATCACTATTACTATTACAGATGGATATAGTATTGGTATAATGCCGTTTCTATATTGGGGTGTCTTAGGCAAACTTATGACTAGTTTAAAAAATTTGAAGCAATATTGTATTAGAATCTTGGTTATCATAAAAAATTTGGGGGGGGAATCACAGATATCAGTAAAGTTTTTTTTTTTTTTGGGGGATATGGGGAAAGGAAAAAAGTAGTTTTCATGTGGTTACCCCCCCGGGGTTTGGGGGCGTAAGTGAGATAAGATATTTTTTAACGGTGTTTAAAAAATGGAGGTTGTCTCCCCAGTTCGGGATTTTCAGGGGGGAGTTGGGGGTTTTGGTTTTTGGGGGGGGGGTTTTTAAAAGTGGACACGGGGAATGTCAAAGAGATTTTTTGTCTTTATTATTTTTTGGCCCCCTGTTACAACGCCCCCACCCCCTTTTCCCCCCAAAAAATGCCCCCAAAAACTGCAATAAACCAGGAAAATACCCCCCCAGGAGGGTCCTGTTCAGCCTCAGGGGGGTTTTTTTGTTGTTGCTGTAAAGGGGCCCCCGCCAGCCACGCATTTCACCAAAATTTTTTCCCCTTATTTAGCGTTTTCTTTTTTTTTTTTTATGATATCCCTCTAAAATAAACCCCCATTGTAAAAAGAAATTTTTTTAGCTCAGGTTAAAGAAAAATTTATGGTTCAAAAAATGTAGAGGGAAAAAAATAAGTATGGACGTTCTGAACAGTGGAGGTTTAGGTCTTTGAGGGTGGGGTGGGGGGGGGGTTCCCGGGGGTTGGATTGCGGGGATTTTTTTACTGCTTTTTTTTGTTGATTTTGGCTTTAGGTGGGAAATTTTGCTGTTCCCCCCCTTGCCAAATGGCATAGGGGGAGGTAGGGATAGATGAGTGAATAGTATAGTGTGAGTAGGGCTGATTGTGGAATAATATCGTATCTTAGAGAGAACCCCCATTTTTTTGGGGACACTTTTTTTGTTATTTTTTGGGGATATGGGTGCTGAATTTCAGGCTGCTGTCAAGGTGAAGGCCCAGGAATTTGCCCTCTTTATGTTTAGCAATAGGTGTAGTGTTGATTTTAAATTTTTTAAACCCCTGGATCACCTGCTTTTTTGCCAAACATAATAAAAGGTCTTATGGGTTTTTGGGGAGGTAAGTTTATTGGTTGTCATCCATGTTGATATTTTTATTTAAATTGTTGTTAAAATGGTTTTGGCGTGGCAAGATTTGTGTGAATGACATGGGGTTTTGTCGTCAGAAAGGGTATGTTTCAGGTGTTGTGATACTTTGGGGGGAAAATCATTGATGTATAAGAGGAAAAACGGGGAAAGGACACTTCCCTGGGGCCCCAAATTTAAGGGGTTTTTGGGGGGGAGGATGTGTCTTTAATAGTGACATACTGATACCAAAATTTGTGAGGTAGGATTTAAATATGCTAGTGCATGACCTCTTATTCATAGTGGTCAAGTTTGTGGAGTAGGATGCCGTGGTTTACTGTGTTGTTGTTTGAACATTATGCCCCCCCCTTTTCCCCCCCTTTTTGGGCGGTAGTAAAAAAAAATTACGAGGTACATAATGGGTCCAGGGACGGGCCCCAAAGTTTGATAGCTGGGGGAAGTTAAAAGGGGGGAATGAACTCAGATGGTCACAATCATGAAAAATTCAAAGGTTTTGCAGATTACAGAGGTAAAAAGGGGCCAGAGACTGGGCCCCAAATTTTTTTGTGAACAAGGACAATGGTAATTAATTCACTAGTTCAAGGGGAATGAATCATGTAAGTAAATTTACTTACGTCTGTACATGGTTGCACTCATGAACAAATTAAAAAGCAATGGCAATCTATTAGTCTACACCCAGCCAAACTGTTGGGTTTTGGGGAAAATTTTTTTAAATTTTTGGGTCACACACACACACATATACATATACACATACACACGAAACATGTATATACATAAAAAACACTTTAAAAAACACACACACACACACACACCCCCTGTCAATGCTTTATTTACGGGGGGAAAAATCAGGGTTTTTTTCCCGAATGGTCTGAAATACCACTGTGGATAAAATACTTTGACATATCTTGAACTTTTTTGAATGAGTAGTCTCTAAAATTTATTAATTTTATCCCACTCCAGTACTTAATGAGGGGGGACAATAATCCCTTTTCCCTTTGGGAAAAAAAGTTCTAATGGATTTTTCCTTTTTTTTTGAGTGCTGTGTAAAGCAGGTCTACCCCCTTTTTCTATTGCATCGTTAGTGCTTTTTTTTTTTCCCAAAAACCCAAAAGGCGGGGGTTTAGTATGCTTTGTGTCGTTATGAATGAGTATAATTCTTGTGCACAAGTTTTCGAATATTTTGGATAGCATTGGAAAGATTTGATATAGGCCTATGGTTGTTTACGTCTGTGGGGTCACCACCTTTGTGTTTTGGTGTAACCCTTGCTGTTTTGAGGAGTGTCGGGAAAGTGCTGGTTTCTAATGATTTGTTAAAAAGTAATGAAATAGGATGTGAAAGGATAGCGGCTCGTTTGTATATTAATGGTGGGACTTGAGACAGATGCCTATTTATTTTAAGTGACTTGATTATCGTGGTGACTTCTGTGGGTTCAGTAGGTGCAAGATATAAGGAGGATGGGAAATTCTCATCTAGGTAATCACTTTCTCAGGCATTGGTATCTGGGATTTTACTGGCAAGATTTGAACCTATGGTTGAGAAGAAGTCATTTATCTTGTTTACTGTATCAATAGGCTGTAGTGGTGTTTCGTTTGGTTTAGTTAGGACAATATCCTTAGTTTTTTTCAGTTTGTGGGTGCCCATAATCTGTGAGAGTGTTTTCCAGGTGTTTTTTTATATCTCCTCGTGTTTCAGTGAATCTGTTGGAGTAGTACAATATTGTTTAATAAACTCTTTATGAATGAATCCCCGTCTATATTGCTTTTCATATTGATGTTTTTTGTTAATGGATTTTAGTAAGCTGTTAGTTAACCATGGGCATCCTAGCCGTTTATTTCGTAACCCTGTTTCATTTTTTAGGAAAATGTTTGTTGTATAGTCTATGTGTTTATTAAAAGTTGTCTGTCCAATCATCGATACCCTTGGTGTTTGAAAATTTATAGCCCAGTCAACCGTTTCTAACTCTGTGTGAAGTTGTTTATTGATGCCTGATCATGAAGTCTAAATGAAACTTTGGTGTATTCTAGGGGTGGTTTACTAATGCTTGTTAAGAGGAAGGTGGGGTAGTGGTCTGTAGTGCTGTCTGTTATTATCCCCGATTTAAGGGGGCTCGGATGTTCGTCCATATATGGTCAATTATGGTTGCACTCATCTCGGAAGCCTGGTTGGTTTGGTTATTTTTGGGTATGAGAAGTGTGTTGTTCATATTGTTGATGAAATGGGTTTTACTGGCTGGTCATCTGGTAGGCCAAGGTTGATGTTGAAGTCTCCAGCTAAGATAAGGTGGTGTTTGTTCATTTGATTTTTTGTTATTAGGTTTTTTAGTTGATCACTAAAATTTGGGATGTTTGTATGAGGCATCCGGTAAATGGCTGATTGTTATGGGAGTCTTAAGGTTTTGTGCAGTAAAATTAGCAAAAATATATTCTCCATATTCATCACTATAGCACGTGGTGTCACAACAGGATATTTCATTAGAGTAATAGATTGCAATACACCCCAACTTGGTTTGGTCTGCAATTGTGTAATGCTGTGTATCCTGGTGGGAGTAGATATCTACCGTATCCTGCTTAAGCCAGGTTTCAGTAAGAACAATACATGTGAAGGTTGTCTTAAGGGGAAACAAGGAGGGCAAGGAGGTCATCATAGTGTTTGCTTAAGGATCGGACGTTGTAGTTAAGAACTGTTATACTTTTAGTAGTGTTTAGGACAGTGTGGGCTTGTGATGCTGTGTAATAGAGGCAGTTACTTTCCAGTAAATTTTGATTGGGTGTTAGATTAAATAGGTTTAGATCAGGGTCGATGTGATCATTCATCAATTAGGTTAAATAGTAATTTTGTTATATCATGTATAGTGTGGTGAATTCTAAATACTGATATCTGTAGTAGGGGGAAAGTTTGGACAAGTATACAACTAATGCACATTGGTCAAATAAGAATATAGTAACATATAAACATAATTGAATTTGTATTGACTATGTATTAAGCTAGATGAAATAAAAATTTAAGTATAAACTAATAAGATAAAATAACTAAGAATAGGGTAGCACCAATGAGTTTGGTATTGGTTAAGTATTAAGCTAGAATGAAATAAAGTAAAATTAAAAATTTAGATATAAAACTACTAAGATAATATACAAAGATAATATTACAAAAGATAATATTACAAATGAAAATATTATAAAATAGCACCAATGTGTTTGGTGTTGGTTATGTATTAAGCTAGAGTGAAATAAGGTAGACAAGATATTGCTTATGATTCAATTATAAGTAAAACAAGATATTAACTAAGATAATTATAAAATAAGGTAGCACTATAAAGACTTAAAGTTTGAAAATGGTTAATGGTAAATATGTACGTATTTAAAAATATGAAATAATTGCAATTATTTGGTGTTGCTTCTAATAAGAAAAATAAAATATGTCACCTATACAAGGTTGTAATAAAAAATAAGTCACACAATTTACCACAATGATGTGGTGAATTTCATATATATAGTAAAGAATTAAAATAATTGAGAAAGATTAGTTGATCTAAAAATGTAGACTATGAGGTAGAGTTGTTGCTGACTATAATAAGCTTGGATATATGGTAATAGAAGGTTAATAAAGGTAAAAGGATAAAATAAGATTGGGCAATGAAGTATAGAAATTAAAGAATAGGGCAATATTGATAATAAGGATATTAAATTGAAATAATAGTTAATTAATAAAAATGTAACAATGATAAAAGTGTATAAAATTGGCAAAAAAAATAAGGCAGTAATGAGGTAAATACTGTAAAAAATAAGGCAGTAATAGGGTAAATACTGCACAATACAGTACAATAAAAAAGTTTTAAAGTTTGGCACTATGTTAACTTTGACAATTTGCTGCTGTTGGATAATACAGATTCTATACCTGGAGTTTACCTGGAGAGAATTCCAGGGGTCAACGCCCCCGCGGCCCGGTCTGTGACCAGGCCTCATGTTGGACCAGAGCCTGATCAACCAGGCTGTTACTGCTGGCCGCACGCAGTCCAACGTACGAACCACAGCCCGGCTGATCAGGTACCGACTTGAGGTGCCTGTCCAGTGCCTGCTTGAAGACAGCCAGGGGTTTGTTGGTAATCCCCCTGATGTATGCTGGGAGGCAGTTGAACAATCTTGGGCCCCTCACACTTATTGTGTTGTCCCTCAACGTGCTAGTGGCACCCCTGCTCTTCATTGGGGGGATGTTACATCGCCTGCCGTTCTAGAGAGTACAGGTTTAGGAACTTCAAGCGTTCCCAGTAGATGAGGTGGTTTATCGCACTTATGCGTGCGGTGAAGGTTCTCTGCACATTTTCAAGGTCAGCAATTTCACCCGCCTTGAAAGGTGCAGTTAGTGTGCAGCAATATTCCAGCCTAGATAGAACAAGCGATCTGTAAAGTGTCAACATGGGCTTGGCATCCCTGGTTTTGAAGGTTCTCATTATCCATCCTGTCATTTTTCTAGCAGATGCAATTGCTACGGTGTTATATTCCTTGAAGGTGAGATCCTCTGACATGATCACTCCCAGGTCTTTGACATTAGTTTTTCGCTCTATTGTGTGGTTTGAATTAGTTTTGTACTCCAAAGAGATTTTAATTTCTTCACTTTTTCCGTATCTGAGTAATTGAAATTTCTCATCATTGAACTTCATATTGTTTTCTGCAGCCCATTTAAAGATTTGGTTTATATCTGCTTGGAGTCTTGCAGTGTCTTCAACGGTGGACACTGTCATACAGATTCGGGTGTCATCTGCAAAGGAAGACACAGCACTGTGGCTTATATCCCTGTCTATGTCCGATATGAGGATGAGGAACAGGATGGGAGCAAGTACTGTGCCTTGTGGAACAGAGCTTTTCACAGTAGCTGCCTCAGACTTTACTCTGTTGACTACTACTCTTTGTGTTCTACTTGTTAGGAAATTATAGATCCATCTACCAACTTTTCCTGTTATTCCTTTATCACGCATTTTGTGTGCTATTACACCATGGTCACACTTGTCAAAGGCTTTTGCAAAGTCTGTGTAAATAACATCTGCATTTTGTTTGTCTTCTAGAGCATCCAGGACCTTGTCGTAGTGGTCCAGTAGTTGGGACACACAGGAGCGGCCTGCTCTAAACCCATGCTGCCCTGGGTTGTGCAATTGATGAGTATCAAGATGAGTGGCGATCTTGCTTCTTAGAACCCTTTCAAAGATTTTTATGATATGGGACGTTAGCGCTATTGGTCTGTAGTTCTTTGCTAATGCGTTACTGCCCCCTTTGTGGAGTGGGGCTATGTCTGTTGTTTTTAGTAACTGCGGGACGACTCCAGTGTCCATGCTCCCTCTCCATAGGATGTTAAAAGCAATGTTGAAGCAATAGTTGTATTAGAATTTTGGTTAGTACTGTGCAAATTAAGGGGAATCACAGATATCAATAAGTGTATTTTACTGTGGATATGTGCAAGATAAAGTAGTTTTCATGTGGTTAGCTACCGGTTGGGTGCATAAGTGAGATAAGATGTTTTTTAATGGTGCTTTTGAAAATGGAGGTTGTGTCTGCAGTTCTAGAGTTTTCAGGCAGGGAGTTCCAGATTTTAGGCCCTTTTATGCGCATTGAATTTTTGTATAGATTTAGTCGGACACGGGGAATGTCAAAGAGATGTTTATGTCTGGTATTATGTCTAATACCAGGCAGGGACAGACAGGAGCGACCTGCTCTAAACCCATGCTGCCCTGGGTTGTGCAATTGATGGGTATCAAGATGAGTGGCGATCTTGCTTCTTAGAACCCTTTCAAAGTTTTTATGATATGGGACGTTAGCTCTATTGGTCTGTAGTTCTTTGCTATTTCTTTACTGTCCCCTTTGTGGAGTGGGGCTATGTCTGTTGTTTTTAGTAACTGTGGGACGACCCCAGTGTCCATGTTCCCTCTCCATAGGATGTTAAAAGCACGTGATAGGGGCTTCTTGCAGTTCTTGATGAACACGGAGTTCCATGCGTCTGAGCCTGGAGCAGAGTGCATGGGCATGTCATTTATTGCCTTTTCGAAGTCATTTGGCCCAGGTACACCGTACTGCCCCTCATGCACCAGTCTATCGAGCACCTTTTTCATTCTATTCACCAAAACTTTTGCAAATATTTTATAATCGGCGCAAAGCAAGGTAATGGCTCAATACCCACTCAGCGCACCACCTTCTCCTCCCTTCGGCACCAAGACCACCACCCCTTTTCTCTGATCCTCCCCCATACTCCTTCCCAGTTTCATGGCATTTAACACACGTAGTAACACTTCCCTCAACACATCCAAATGAGTGAGATAAAAGTCCCCAGGAATCCCATCCAAACCCAGTGTTTTCCCTAAGTTCAACCCCTTCACTGCTTGCCACACCTCCTCCTCCATAATTTCCCCATCCATGACCCTTCTAGTCTCATCACTAATTTCCCTACACACCCCATCCAAGAATATCTCCCTCTCCTCCACCCCACCCACCTCATTCCTCCACTTTCGCTGGAACCAAACTCTGGCATACTCACTCATCCCCTCCGTTGTGCGTAACACCTCCCTCAGTCTGTACCCTCCCATACCTTCCTCTACCTGCAGCGACATCACTGTCATACTCTTCCTCCTACTCCTAAATCTTTGCAACACCATAGCCAATGGTTTGTCATCCCACAAAACATCTTCTAACCCACTATGCACCCTGATCGCCTGAAACCTTTCATTTTGAATATCCTTCAACTGTTCCTGTAACCTCCGTACCTCCTCCTGCAATCGCCCTTCCCCTCCCCCTTGATATTCCCTCAACTGAGCCTCCACATATCTTTGTAAACCAAACCTCAGCGTCGCATCCTCTCTTCCCTCCCTCTGATAATATTCCCTTATTGCCACCTTTGCCCTCACAGACCACCACACTACTATATCCCCAATAACCTTCCCCCCACCCCACAGCCCTTCCCACCATGCAGCAAAAGATCCTTGATGCCCAACCCTTTGTAACAAACAGGTATTTAACTTCCAATAACTAGGATACACTGCCACCACTCCCTCCCACCGAAGATCAACTAAAACACCCCGATTATCTGAAAACCCCACATCTACACAACTCACATTGCCCACCCTAACATCCCCAGAACCATAAATCCTATCAAGCCTCGCAGCATAACCCCTACGAAAGAACGTATGCTAGACATTCCACCCCTCACCCCTTATGACATCTACCACCCCAATCGCCCCCAACACCTCCCACAACACCCCCAGAACCCAACCAGCTCCCCTAGGTTCTACATCTTTCCTCTGCATGACACAATTCCAAGAAGCGCATAAACTAGCTCCTCCCTGACAAATTCCTCCTTTACCTGATGACTGCTTACCGCCGGCATGTACACCCCAATAAAACAAACCTGTACATCTCCCCACATACCCTCCACCCGGACTATCCTCCCCCCTCCCCCCTACTCCTATGCTTTCAACTGAAAAGGGCTGGATGAACATATACCTATCGCAACCCCACCCTTGACATTCTCGGAACTACCAGTGTACATCTCATAACCATTCAACCTCAGCTCTCTACCACACTAAAATTGTGCTCCTGGAGAAAGCACACATCCACTTTCAAACGTCTCAAAGTCACTTCTACCCACTTTCTCTTTACCTCCGTGTGGAGGCCATTTACGTTCATGTCTAAACACTTGAAAGCCTCATCGGGAGTTTCCCTCTCTGCTTCGGCTGTTTCAACATACCCAGGGTGGCATTCCCCTTTGGATCTTCCCCCTCAATCCTCTGCTTTACCATCGCCACCAGGCTCTTCCACTTTTGCCTTCCCTTCCCACCCTTAGCCACCTCCACCCAGGCCTTTTTGCATGACCTCTGACCAAATTCCAACCACACAATAGAGCAAAAAACTAATGTCAAAGACCTGGGAGTGATCATGTCAGAGAATCTCACCTTCAAGGACCATAACACCGTAGCAATCGCATCTGCTAGAAAAATGACAGAATGGATAATGAGAACCTTCAAAACCAGGGATACCAAGCCCATGTTGACACTTTTCAGGTCGCTTGTTCAATCTAGGCTGGAATATTGCTGCACACTAACTGCACTTTTCAAGGCAGGTGAAATTGCTGACCTAGAAAATGTCTACCTACCTGGAGTCTACCTGGAGAGAATTCCAGGGGTCAACGCCCCCGCGGCCCGGTCTGTGACCAGGCCTCCCGTTGGACCAGAGCCTGATCAACCAGGCTGTTACTGCTGGCCGCACGCAGCAGAGAACCTTCACGGCACGCATAACTGCGATAAACCACCTCAATTACTGGGAACGCTTGAAGTTTCTAAACCTGTACTCTTTGGAACACAGGCGGGAGAGATACATTATTATAAACACGTGGAAAATTCTCGAGGGATTAGTACCAAACTTGCACACAAAAATCACTCCCTACGAAAGCAAAAGACTCGGCAGGCGATGTAATATCCCCCCAAATTTGTGCACAAGAGATTATACTCGTTTATAACGACACAAAGCATACTCAACCTCTGCCAATTTGGCTTCAGGAAAAATAAAAGCACTAACGATGCAATAGTAAAAATGATAGACCTGCTTTACACAGCACTCGAAAATAAGGAATATCCATTAGGACTTTTTATTGACCTAAGGAAAGCTTTCGACACAGTAAACCACGGCATCCTACTCCACAAACTTGACCACTATGGAATAAGAGGTCATGCACTAGCATACTTCAAATCCTACCTCCTTATTAGGTATCAGTATGTCACTATTAAAGACACATCCTCCACGACACGACCACTTGACACCGGAGTACCGCAGGGAAGTGTTCTTGGTCCCCTGCTCTTCCTCTTATACATCAATGATCTTCTCAATGTATCACAACACCTGAAACCAATACTATTTGCTGACGAAACAACTTATGTCATCTCTCACACAAATCTTGCCACGCTTAATACCATTGTTAACGACGAATTAATAAAAATATCAATATGGATGACAGCCAATAAACTTACACTCAACACTGATAAGACCTTCTATATTATGTTTGGCAACAGAGCAGGTGATCCACAATTAAACATTAAGATCAACACTACACCTTTTGCTAAACATAATTAGGGCAAATTCCTGGGCCTTCACCTTGGCAGCAGCCTGAAATTCAGCACCCATATCCAACACATAACAAAGAAAGTGTCCAAAACTGTGGGGATCCTCTCTAAGATACGGTATTATGTACTACCACAATCAGCCCTACTCACACTATACTACTCACTCATCTATCCCTACCTCACATATGCCATTTGTGCATGGGGATTAACAGCAATTACCCACCTATAGCCAATAATAACCCAACAAAAAGCCGCAGTAAGAATTATCACGCAATCCAACGCTAGGCAGCACACCCCCCCACTCTTCAAAGACCTAAACCTACTCACTGTTCAGAACATCCATACATACTACTCTCCTATCTACATTTATAGAACCATAAATTCCAACTTTAACCCTGAGCTAAAACACTTTCTTGACAGTTGTGACAGGACCCATAGACATAATACCAGACATAAACATCTTTTTGACATTCCCCGTGTCTGACTAAATCTATACAAAAATTCAATGCGCATAAACTGAAGCAAAATAAGTCCCCGGGACCCGACGAGTTGTTTTCCAGGGTACTTAAAGAATGCAAAATGGAACTTAGTCAGCCATTAACGAATGTGTTTAATACGTCCATCCTAACTGGTGTTGTGCCAGAGATGTGGAAGATAGCTAATGTAGTTCCTATATTCAAATCAGGGGATAAATCCATTCCATCAAATTACCGTCCAATAAGCCTCACGTCTATAGTAGGCAAATTATTAGAATCAATTATAGCTGATATTATCAGAAGTCACCTTGAAGACCATAATTTGATTAATGAATCTCAGCATGGGTTTACGAGAGGTCGTTCCTGCCTGACAAATTTACTGACGTTTTTCAATAAAACATTTGAGGCAGTAGACAGTGATAAAGAATATGATATAGTTTACTTGGATTTCAGTAAGGCCTTCGATAGAGTACCTCACAAGAGACTCTCAAGAAAGGTGGCAGCTCATGGTATTGGAGGTAAAGTTCTAGCATGGATAGAGGCATGGCTTACCAATAGAAAGCAGAGAGTTTCCATTAATGGGGTCAAATCTGAATGGGGATTAGTCACTAGTGGCGTTCCACAAGGATCAGTTTTGGGCCCATTGTTGTTCATAATTTACATAAATGGGCCCAAGACTGTTCAACTGCCACCCAGCATACATCAGGGGGATTACCAACAAACCCCTGGCTGTCTTCAAGCAGGCACTGGACAGGCACTTGAAATCGGTACCTGACCAGCCAGGCTGTGGTTTAAACGTTGGACTGCATGCGGCCAGCAGTAACAGCCTGGTTGATCAGGCTCTGATCCAACATGAGGCCTGGTCACAGACCGGGCCGCATGGCCATTGACCCCTGGAACTCTCTCCAGGTATACTCCAGGGGTCAATACATCATCCTCACTCATTCCACTGGGCCTTTTACGGGACTCACCCAATACCTCCATATTCCCATCATCATTTCCCCTATACACCTCCACCTCCACAGTCTTAGATACCATTGGAGGGCCCTCCCCCTGACTCTGTGCACATTGATTCATCACATCCCCCGGAACAACATCACTCACCTCACTCACACACAACAAATTCTCAGCTCCAGGGCTATCCAAGGGAACAACATCACTCACCTCACTAACACACAAATTCTCAGCTCCAGGGCTATCCAAGATCTTACACAGATCATCCAAAGAGAGGTCCTGGGAAGCCTCCCTCACCCTCGATGGACCCTCCTCCAAGGAAACAGGTACAGTAGGAGGGAAACATAGGAGAAAACACCAAATCTAACGACAAAACTCCAAGGAATCTGTCAGGGGCAGTAGCAGTTTTTACCTCACTGCTTTTAAAAATGGCTGACACATCAACTCTACGAGGACCAGTCAACAACGCGAGCCCCGCTAAATGGGATTGATGGGGTTTTTTTCGTACCCTGCAAGGTTGGAAATGACAAGAAGTGGGATAGGTGAAGCCAGACTGTGAAGGGATGAGTGAAGGGAGTTTCAAGTAAAGTGTGGAAACTTTATTGAGTCGCTCAAGTTCCACAGGGTAAGTGAGCCGTAAGGAGCCTTAAACATACTATGGATCGGCCCTCGGTGTTCAGGAACCCACACACCCAACCAAAACATACACACACATTCAAGTTGGCGGAGGTAACAATTGTGTACATTTTAATTGATAGATTTATTCACCTAGGCCTGGTCACAGACCAGGCCGCGGGGGCGTTGACCTTTGGAATTCTCTCCAGGTAGACTCCAGGTAGGAAAGCCTAGGAAAGTTTGTACAGTTAGTAACTAATATTAGGATTATTGAGGAAACGTTAGATATTAATAATGTAGCTCTAGCACCCTAATATAGGTAGTTTTAAGGCCTGAATAGGCGAGCATTAGGTTATGTTAGCTAGAGAGAACTGGCAGCTCCACACTTGAATCTAAGTGGGAGAGAGCGCCACTTCTTTCTTCTTGACTTGGACATCGTGGTGTTAACAGGGTACTAAGAGCTAGAGCTCGGTCCCCCACGTGTCTTCAAAATACTTTCCTGGGAACCAAGAATCACAGAGGCTTCCTGACGTACTGTGGATATTCGTCTCTGGCCCAGGCCCCCATAGTAAGATAATATACTCTGCATTTCTCTTAGTAAAGCTGGCCGGCGATATTTGAGCTGTGGGTTATAAGTGGGCGAATGCCCACTATAAGGTAATAATTGTGGGCAATCCCCCTTAAGTATTAGTCTAGAAGCTAGTGTCACTTACTGCATATATTACTTAAGGGATATCCTTTGAAACCAGGGAACTCTGAAGTGCAGGCAGGACACTAATTACCACTTAATTTACAGATTAAGATCCTTCCCTGCACATGGTGTTTGGAGGGGTTATAGCTTAGGAAGACCAGGACACACATTACCACTCCATCAAGTAAGTTGAACCCTTTCAGTATCGTGTATGCAGTGGGGAATTCTTTTTCCTGCAGTCAGCTAGAAATTTGTCCCATAACCACTTGTAAGTCTGAGAGAAGTGTCTCAGAGTGTCGGTGTCAACAGTGCTTGCTCAAAGTGTAGCTTACAAGGAGGCAGTCCCAAAACAAGTTTCTACATAAAGGGTGAGGGGGGTATGTTTACCTGGAGTTTACCTGGAGAGAATTCCAGGGGTCAACGCCCCCGTGGCCCGGTCTGTGACCAGGCCTAATGTTGGACCAGAGCCTGATCAACCAGGCTGTTACTGCTGGCCGCACGCAGTCCAACGTACGAACCACAGCCTGGCTGGTCAGGTACCGACTTTAGGTGCCTGTACAGTGCCTGCTTGAAGACAGCCAGGGGTTTGTTGGTAATCCCCCTGATGTATGCTAGGAGGCAGTTGAACAATCTTGGGCCCCTGACACTTATTGTGTTGTCCCTCAACGTGCTAGTGGCACCCCTGCTTTTCATTGGGGGGATGTTACACCGCCTGCCGAGTTTTTTGCTTTCGTAGGGAGTGATGTTCGTGTGCAAGTTTGGTACTAATCCCTCGAGAATTTTTCACGTGTATATAACAATGTATCTCTCCCGCCTGCATTTTAGGGAGTACAGGTTGAGAAACTTCAAGTGTTCCCAGTAATTGAGGTGGTTTATCGCAGTTATGTGTGCCGTGAAGGTTCTCTGCACATTTTCAAGGTCAGCAATTTCACCTGCCTTGAAAGTTTTTTTTTTTTTTAGTTTGATATCTTTATTATGCACCCCATACCCATCCTGTGGGCGGTAGTCAAAAGATTACAGAGGTACATAATGGGTCCAGGGACTGGACCTCAAAGTTTGATAGCTGAGCAAGTTACAAAGGTAATGAACTCAGATGGTCACAATCATGACAAGCCTTGAAAGGTGCAGTTAGTTTGCAGCAATATTCCAGCCTAGATAGAACGAGCGATTTGTAAAGTGTCAACATGGGCTTTGCATCCCTGGTTTTGAAGGTTCTCATTATCCATCATGTCGTTTTTCTAGCAGATGCGATTGCTACGGTGTTATGGTCCTTGAAGGTGAGATCCTCTGACATGATCACTCCCAGGTCTTTGATATTAGTTTTTCGCTCTATTGTGTGGTTGGAATTAGTTTTGTACTCCGATGAGATTTTAATTTCCTCACGTTTTCCGTATCTGAGTAATTGAAATTTCTCATCATTGAACTTCATATTGTTTTCTGCAGCCCATTTAAAGATTTGGTTTATGTCTGCTTTGGAGTCTTGCAGTGTCTTCAACGGTGGACACTGTCATACAGATTCGGGTGTCATCTGCAAAGGAAGACACGGCACTGTGGCTTATATCCCTGTCTATGTCCGATATGAGGATGAGGAACAGGATGGGAGCGAGTACTGTGCCTTGTGGAACAGAGCTTTTCACATTAGCTGCCTCAGACTTTACTCTGTTGACTACTACTCTTTGTGTTCTACTTGTTAGGAAATTATAGATCCATCTACCAACTTTTCCTGTTATTCCTTTATCACGCATTTTGTGTGCCATCACACCATGGTCACACTTGTCAAAGGCTTTTGCAAAGTCACTGTATATAACATCTGCATTCTGTTTGTCCTCTAGAGCATCCAGGACCTTGTCATAGTTGTCCAGTAGTTGGGACAGACAGGAGCGACCTGCTCTAAACCCATGCTGCCCTGGGTTGTGTAATTGATGGTTATCTAGATGAGTGGCGATCTTGCTTCTTAGAACCATTTCAAAGATTTTTACGATATGGGACGTTAGCGCTATTGGTCTGTAGTTCTTTGTCATTGCTTTACTGCCGCCTTTGTGGAGTGGGGCTATGTCTGTTGTTTTTAGTAACTGCGGGACGACTCCAGTGTCCATGCTCCCTCTCTATAGGATGTTAAAAGCACGTGATAGGGGCTTCTTGCAGTTCTTGATGAACACTGAGTTCCATGAGTCAGGGCCTGGAGCGGAGTGCATGGGCATGTCATTTATCGCCTTTTCAAAGTCATGTGGCGTCAGGGTAATGTCAGATAGGCTTGCACTCTCATAAAAAATTCATTTAGGTCTTCAACTTTTAGTCTGGTTAGCAGCTCACTAAAAACTGAGTCATACTGGGACTTTAGTAACTCACTCATTTCCTTGCTGTCATCTGTGTAAGACCCATCTCGTTTTAGTAGGGGCCCAATACTGGATGTTGTTCTCGATTTTGTTTTGGCTATGGGAAAAATTTCTAGCTGACTGCAGTAAAAGAATTCCCCACTACATGCACGATACTGAAAGGGTCTAACTTACTTGATGGAGTGGACATGTGGCTCTTAATCCTCCTAAGCTATAACCCCCTCAAAACACAATGTGAAGGGAAGAGTCTAATCTGCAAATTAAATGGTAATTAGTGTCCTGCCTGCACCTCAGAGTCCCCTGGTTTCAAAGGATATCCCTTAAGCAATATATGCAGTAAGTGACACTAGCTTCTAGACTAATACTTAAGGGGGATTGCCCACAATTATTACCTTATAGTTGGCGTTCGCCCGCTTATAACCCAAAGCTCAAATAACTCCACCTTACTCCGAATATCTCCGGCCAGCTATACTAAGAGAAATGCCTGGGCCAGAGACGAATATCCACAGTACGTCGGGAAGCCTCTGTGATTCTTGGTTCCCAGGCAAGTATTTTGAAGACACGTGGGGGACCGAGCTCTAGCTCTTAGTACCCTGGTAACACCACGATGTCCAAGTCAAGAAGAAGGAACTGGTGCTCTTTCCCGCTTAGATTCAAGCGTGGAGCTGCCAGTTCTCGTTAGTTAACATAATCTAATGCTCGCCTATTCAGGCCTTAAAACTACCTATGTTAGGGTGCTAGAGCTACATTATTAATATCTAACGTTGCTTCAATAATCCTAATATTAGTTACTAACTGTACAAACTTTCCTAGGCTTTCCTAGGTGAATAAATCTATCAATTAAAATGTACATAATTGTTACCTCTGCCAACTTGAATGTGTGTGTATGTTTTGGTTGGGTGTGTGGGTTCATAAACTCCGAGGGCCTATCTGTGGTATGTCTAAGGCTCCATAAGGCTCACTTACCCTGTGGAACTTGAGTGACTCAAAAAAGTTTCCACATCCTCCCGCCGGCGCAGGTAGATGATAAGTCTACATCAAGTTCACCTTCCGCAAGCCCTTACAGCGGACCCTGGACACGAGTGCCGTCCGGTCACTCTCGTCGAGCAGACTCTGGTCTAACTCCGACTGTCTAGTTTCTGCCGTGTGGACCTCTGGGGGTGCAAACTTGTTGGTTCCGGTGGTCTTAACACCCTTTCCTTTAACTTTAATGTCTTTCACACGTCTAGCCTTGTCTGAGCAGCTTCGTACTTTCCCACCCAGTGGCCCATATGCCCTGGTAGCCCTTCTTCCCATTGATACGAGGTTCCCTGTGTTTAATGACAATCTATCTCCCTCTTTAGGTACCCCATAAAAGCGTCTCCCCAAGGTGGCTAAGTGTTCGTCACTCCCTACTTGGTTTGGCTTACCTGGCTGTTCATCGTGTACACTAACATTCATTATCACTACTCCCCCAGCTATCGTGGTGTCAGCTTTCCCCCTCCCTGGTGTTGCAGGGAACTCATGAGGAATTCTGCCACCGATGATATATCCTACTGGGGATCTGTATAAACCAATTCCTTCCTTAACAGTCCATCGTGTAGACAGGAAGTCATCTAGATAGTTGGGTCCCACCAGGATACCACATTTCTGACTGTGTCAGGGTAATGTTCTGGTCTGCCAGCTTCACACCAAGGTCTTTCAATCGCTTGGTTGCTGATGCAAGACCTCTGGTCGTAATAGCCGCAGGTAACGTCTTTACTACCAAAGCTGTAATATTTCTGCAATGTCCACCCAATTTAACAGTGACATCCACATCATAAGACTTGGCGGGCCCTGACTTATAGCACCTCCCAATGTCGATTAACTTTGTCGTGGCCTTCAACTTTAACTTAGCCACCAACTTCTCTGTTATCATGGACACTTGTGCTCCCGAGCAAAGAATAATCGGGTTGTTTCGGATTTGTTCCGTTCACAACCCCTGCCATGACTGTAGGTAGGGCAGCAACTCCGTGATTCTGCCTCAGATTAGAGACTTTGCCCACACTAATCACGCTGGCTACCACTTCAGGCTCGGACTCACTTTTTATCTCTACAGGAGAAACGTCCCTACTAGCCTGGGGTTCCCTTAAATTATTGTGACATAGTGCAGTATGGTGCTTACCTTTCCGGCAATTATAGCACTCTGAAAGATGTGACTGGCAATCTTCTGTCTCATGTCCCCCACAACACCTTAAGCATAGCTGCAACTCCTTTAGTCTCTGCCGCCTACTGCTCAGTGTTGCATACCGAGAGCAACTCGTGCTAGTGTGTTTGCTTTCACAGAACACACATATTCTGGTACGAGTGTCTCTGAGAATCTGCTTAGAGGTCCTTGTCTTAGACACTTCTTTGCCATAACACACCCCAATGTTAGTTTTATGAGCTTTAAATTGATCTCCCGAGTTTTCCGAGTAACTAACTGTTTGTTTATGTGATGATGGCGGTGACTCTTCTCTCTCACCTATACTCAGGTGAATCACGCTATCGCCCAACCCCTCAACAATCTGTTGTACTGTGAACCGGTTAGTCCTATACTTCAAATGTAACTCATGTACTGTAATGCTCTGAATCGTCTGACTGACCATCCATTCCGATCCACCCCAATCATGTAAATCTTTGAGATTATTTGTCAGGCTCATGACTTCGATTCGGAACTTCTCTAAGCTCTGACGGTCATGACGGCAAGCCTCAAGATCGGACAATCGATAAAATATAGCTATCATTATCTCCTCTGTGTTGTCATACGCATTCTTTAGTTGATCCTTGGCATGTTGATAATTAATATCAGTGGTTTGGTAATGCCAGACCAAGTCCAGGGCTTTGCCCTTGAGCTGTGAACGTAAGTACTGTAGTTTGGTGGCATCTTACAAATCATCCCTGTCATCTATCTGGGATTTAAACTGATCCCAGAAAGCAATGTACTCTGTCAAGGTTCCGTCGAACATTGGTAAATTCAATGTAGGCAATCTGGGTAACACTCTAAGGGGACTGTGGTGGCCTGTGTGCCCTGTACTATTATTTGTTGCCTCTGCTATATCAGCCTTCAATGTTTTCACTAACTTTTTGCAGAGCCTCATCTCCACTTTACATTCAGCCGCGTGCTCGTCGTATTCCTCCTGAACTGCTTCAACAATTTCCTCAAACTCACCTGATGCATAGGCTTCTGCCTCATAACGTAGATAGGCTGTCTCAAAGGCTCCTAGCTTTCCCTCTAAAAGCTCTAAGCACTTTCCTAGATCTTGACAGTCCACATCGTCGGTTAGTTTGATATCTCGGCACTCCCTACATGCCTTGGTTATGCTTCCCTTGTGAGCGTTCAAAGATCGCTTTAGCTGGATTAGAGCTGGGACCGGTACTTTCTGATTCTCCTCCGTCATTGTTGTGGTTCAGTTAAGAGTTCGTCACTAATTTATACTTTAATTAGCCCACCCCACAGCACAATACGGTATTAGGTGAGAATAAGTGATTCCCAAAGCTCCTCAGCAAGCTTGACGACTTTCTTTACATATATTGACTTGACTCAATTAAATGTACACTGTTAGCCCTCAAACCCAACTAAAATGTATATTGTTGTTATGTTTGTTTTAGTTTGATATCTTTATTATGCACCCCATACCCATCCTGTGGGCGGTAGTCAAAAGATTACAGAGGTACATAATGGGTCCAGGGACTGGACCTCAAAGTTTGATAGCTGAGCAAGTTACAAAGGTAATGAACTCAGATGGTCACAATCATGACAAGTTACAAAGTTATGTTGTTATGAAAGCTTAATCTAGCAACTCCCTGTACACAACAGTAAATGGTTACAGGACTAAAGCTAACAATTCACAAATTAAATGAATCAAATACAATAAAATTCACACAGTAAAATATGTAGTCTTTGCAAATTAAATTCACTTGGATAACACAAAATAAATTCAGTAATTCAACCTAAAACAGTAAATAAATAATATTGTGTAATTAGCTTTGGCTTAACTGAGCCTAGATTGTTTAATTATTGTAGTTAGTTGGGGAAGGTAACTCCTAGCCTAACTTTATAACTGTTGAAATTAGTGTGCAACTAGCCTGAATCTAGCTTGCAAGGTAAATGATAGTTAGGTTAAATCTGACCTAGCTGTTATAACTTATAATTATTGCAGAGGCCTACCCTAACTGTGGCTGCCTTGCAATTCACTAAGTAATTAAGTATACAAGTTTCCTAACCTGGCTTACTTGTAATCACTGTAAATAAATAACTTCTGATTAGTTAGCTTAACCTAGCCTAGTAAGACTTTGGGCCTAGGTGTGATAACTTAACCTAGCTTCGATAATGACTGGTACATTAACTGTGGCCTAGCTAATTAAGACTAATCTGTCTGCTTAACCTAGCAATTCCACATCTCGGGTAGAAGGACCATGTAAAAACTTGTTTTCGGACTGCCTCCTTGTAAGCTGCACTTTGAGCGAGCACTGTTGACACCGACATTCTGAGACACTTCTCTCAGACTTACAAGTAGCTATGGGACAAATTTCTAGCTGACTGCAGTAAAAGAATTCTCCACTACATGCACGATACTGAAAGGATCTAACTTACTTGATGGAGTGGACATGTGGCTCCTAATCCTCCTAAGCTATAACCCCCTCCAAACACCATGTGAAGGGAAGAGTCTAATCTACAAATTAAGTGGTAATTAGTGTCCTGCCTGCACCTCAGAGTCCCCTGGTTTCAATATATGCAGTAAGTGACACTAGCTTCTAGACTAATACTTAAGGGGGATTGCCCACAATTATTACCTTAGAGTGGGCGTTCGCCCGCTTATAACCCACAGCTCAAATAACCCCACCTTACTCCGAATATCGCCGGCCAGCTATACTAAGAGAAATGCAGAGTATATTATCTTACTGTGGGGGCCTGGGCCAGAGACGAATATCCACAGTACGTCGGGAAGCCTCTGTGATTCTTGGTTCCCAGGCAAGTATTTTGAAGACACGTGGGGGACCGAGCTCTAGCTCTTAGTACCCTGTTAACACCACGATGTCCAAGTCAAGAAGAAGGAACTGGTGCTCTTTCCCGCTTAGATTCAAGTGAGGAGCTGCCAGTTCTCGTTAGCTAGCATAATCTAATGCTCGACTATTCAGGCCTTAAAACTACCTATGTTAGGGTGCTAGAGCTACATTATTAATATCTAACATTGCCTCAATAATCCTAATATTAGTTACTAACTGTACAAACTTTCCTAGGCTTTCCTAGGAGAATAAATCTATCAATTAAAATGTACATAATTGTTACCTCCGCCAACTTGAATGTGTGTGTATGTTTTGGTTGGGTGTGGGGTTCATAAACTCTGAGGGCCTAACGTGGTATGTCTAAGGCTCCATATGGCTCACTTACCCTGTGGAACTTAAGTGCCTCAAAAAGTTTCCACATCGCCGCTACATGACCTGTACCTCCACACAGTCTACACATCCTCATTTGCCCAGCATACGTAACATACACGTGGGTACAGAACATCTCCCATCACATATGGGAATCTGTGTTCTTAGTGACATTTTAATGGAGAATGAGCCTTCGGCATACCGGCGTAGATACCCTGGGCCCACGGACTCACCATTATGACCTGATGACTCCATATTGCTGAAATATTCCTTCACATCTGCCTCACACGCCTCAAATGGGACATTTCGAACTTTTATCCACGAATA
>WNWK01032567.1:0-21808 GCA_009830355.1 Cherax destructor
ATGACCACCAACTAATACACAACGATCACAAGAAATTTAAGACATGAGACATAACCCAAAATCTAATACGCAGAGTCTGGGATGTTAGGAAGTTTTTTTCAGTTTTAGGAAATCTGAGGTGAGGGCCGAAAAGGGGCAGAAAGAAACAACCTGTAATAATATTTTTTACACACATATAACACAATCTTTTTTAGTCACCCCCTTTTTTTTTTTTTTACAGGGTTTACAGAGTTAAGGCCCACCCCTTTGTTTGAAAGCTAAACTTTACCTACATGGGTTATTTGAAATTTTTTTTATTAAGAAGCATAAATACGGGAAAAAGGACGGTTGAGCATCTCGGGACCAGGTTTTAATTTTATGCTGAGGAACATGTTCCAGACTCGAGCTTCTAGGAATGAACGATCTCAGATGACGTGTGTTTTGTGAACGATACAGCTAGTGTGTTTGCGTCCTTTTGTGGTGGAAGATGTTTTTTCCCTGTTCAGAAATGCAGCCAAGTGTTGTACCTTGTCAACATTGGTTTGTAAATAACTGCAAGACCATCCATATCTCTCCAGTATTGAAGACTGCGTAAAGGACAGATCATCCGGGCCCAGGTAAAGGGGGAGATGTAAATCGTCTTGATGGGTTCTCTTTCTGTAAAAAAGTGGGTAGAGGGGGGTAATGCAGTCCAAGACACGTAATACCAAGGTCTGGGCGCACTTGTGCCTCGTACAAGGTTTTACAACTAATACTGTCAAGAGGAAGGGATTCGCTTTAGTGATCTCAGCTTCTTGGCTGTTTTGTTAAGGAGTCACCACGGGGTTGTTCGGATACTTTGGATTTAAAACACCTCTAGGATATCCACTTGACCCCCGGGGGTTTCCCAACACTTTCCCATTCATTTTTTACCATTGCCCCCGCATGGTATCCTGCCATCTTTTTCCCCCAGACTAATATATTGAAGCTGGTGATTGATGTACCTGACAGCAGCTGACAGTTTTCTCCAGAGAAGTAAAGGTCAGGATACAGTCATTTGCATGGGAGGTTTTAAGGGGAGTTGAAGGTTTTTTTAATTAAATTGACATTCCATAACAAGGGCCCCAAATAAACCTGGGGAAAAAACCCCAATTAGCATCTTGTTGACTCTGCCCCCTGAGAACTACGGTTGAAGGTAAATCACTAAGGAGGCATTGGCAGATCCAGCGACTCCTGGGCCAGTCTTCCAAAGTCCCTGGTGCCATATTCGGTCGAAAGCCCCAGCTGTGCCCAGTGCTACTACACAACTGATCGGATTCATCCAGTGACTATTCCCAAATAGTCAAAAGGTTTAATTAGCAGCAGATCGGGAGCAGAGGGGCCCTTTTTTAAAACCATATTGGCGGTCACAAAAAAGGGGAGTGGTAGTCCAAAAACGCTGCCATCTGCCGGTTACTGTCACTGATCTGTGGTTGTTGTTTTGATCTGCCTTCATTTTCTTAACGGGACTACATTTGTCTCTTTCCAGGGAGGGGTTATTTACACTCTGCTAGTGCGAGTTAGAGGTGTTGATAGCGGGTTTGCACATCTACTCAGAAACCTTAGGCTCACTTTGTCTAGGTCTACAGCCATTTCTTGGTCCAGAGGTCTGAGGAGTAGATACATTTAAAACCTGTCTTATTGTCACCATAAATCTTTGATACAGCTTTCCTCTTCTTCTTCTTCTTTTTCTTCTTCTTTCTTTCTTTTCTTCTTCTTTTTCTTTCTCTCTCTTTCCCCCCGTCTCTACATTCCAAGTTTTTCGAACAGCAAAAATAGGTCCCAAAAACCCTGAGACGCACTAAAAACATTGTTTCTTCAAACACAGCTGGGTGTTTTACTGGAAATTTCCTAAGGTTTTTCCCCAAACCCCTTTTCCCCTTTTAAACCCTTTTTCCCTTTCTGACTGTCTGGGAGGCATTATGGAGCCCCTTGAGGGAGGCAGGCTGATGTCAGGAGAGAGAGAGAGACAGAGGAGAGAGAGAGAGAGAGAGAGAGAGAGAGAGAGAGAGAGAGAGAGAGAGAGAGAGAGAGAGAGGGGGGGGGGGGGTAGGGTAGTGAGTGAGTTCACACCATGTTTTTCCCTTTAAAATATCTATTTCCCCCACTGCCTCACCCCAAAAGCCTCCCCACCCCCTCACTGACTGCCCCCTTTCCCCCCCGCCACTGCCACCCTACACTGCCCCCCTCCACTGCCTCCTCCACTGCCCACATAAAATTCACCATACGGGAAAAAATAACATGGAACTTAGGTAGTGGCTGAAGTGCCAGAAGGTCTGGGCTGCAACATCCTCTGTTTAATTATTGATTTAATGTAAACAACTTTTTATTCCCACTGCCACTTACTGAGCCTGTACCACGGGAATTTTACTACCACTTTGTCTTCTAGATAGTCTGGTACAGAACGCCCAGTGATGTGACTACTATTACTACTACGACTACTACTACTACGGCTACTACTACTACCACTAGGTGACTACTATTACTACCACAACCACTAAAACTTTACCAGAGAGCGGGGGGGGGGGGGGTTGGGGGGGGAAGGACATGAGAGAGAATATAACGAAATGAATGACTTCGATAGTGTATAAATCTGTAGTGGAGGGAAGACGGGGTGCGTGGCCTGGGAAAGGTTGGAGGGAGGGGGTAAAGGATTTTTTGTGTGAGGGGGGGCTTGATTTCCCAAATGGGGAGGTGTTGATAGGAGTTAATGGAGACAAATATTTTTACGTGCTGTTGGGGAGAAAAGTAACATTTATGAAGGATTCAGGGAACCGGCGGGCCGGACTTGAGTCGTGGAGATGGGAAGTACAGTGTCTGCACTCTGAAGGGGGGGTTTAAGTTGCAGTTTTATAACTTGGCCCCCTTTTGGAAAAGTGATGGAGTGAATGATGATGAAAGTTTTTTTCGGGCCACCCCCCTTGGTGGGAGACGACCGATGAGTTAAAAAAAAAATAAAATAAAAAAGTTTTTTCCCACAGCCCAGAGCACTATTCCCCTTTTTTCCCCCTCGTCAGTTCTATTTCACTTCGTGTTTCCGAGCAATCTGGACAAGTTCACTCCCATACATCTCAACACATTCACGGTCCCTTAATTGGAAAAAATACTTTTATGTACAGTTTGGGAATTTATTAGAGGAAACGTTTGTCCACAAAATTTCTTCAGTCCTAATCCGGAAACTAAGATAACGAGATATATAGTAGCGGAGTCCGGTAAAAGCCGCGAGGGTAGTAGTAGTAGTAGTTTGTAGTAGTAGTTATGGAGTAGTAGTAGTAGTACAATTGTGGTGAGATTGGTTGGGTTTAAAAACCTAAACATCATGTTACATTGGTCTCCAGAATGATGTTGACAGATCCATATAAAACCCCAGGCCATCACATCACAATTGTACACTCCCAACCCCTCGAGATTTTCCCAACAGACCCCTGTCACTATATATGCTCGTTTTGTTAGTTATCTTTATACATAAGTGTTTTTTTCTATCCCTAGTCGGTATCACCATACTAGAGATGTATCGGAGGGAAAATTTAGATATTCGGTGGGATGTGTATGAGGATGTTATTTTTTTTTGGGATGCGGTTTAAGAAATAGTGCGGATTTTCCCCGGGATGGGGAGAGATATCCGATACTTCAATACACCATACCAATTTTCATTACCAAATTTTGTGTTACCATCATCATTGTTTTTTCCTTTTTCACTTTTAATTTTCTTTTTTTTACATACCCTATCAAACTCATCCACCAACCTCTGCATATATATATATATATTATTATTATTATTATATATATATATATAATATATAATATAATATATATATATATATATATATATTATATAAAAAAATATATATATATATATATATAATATATATATATATATATATATATATATATATATATATATATATATAATAACAACTGCACTAGCCAAACTGAACCCATGTTACGGCCCCCCATGAGCCAGAACGGGCGTTGACCCCGAAACACCCTCCTGAAACCCTACACGTATGTAGTTTTTTAAGCCCCCAAGATTTCTATTTTGTACTGTTTCAAAAAGTTGAACCGTTCAGAAGCTAATGGATAAGAAATTATAACAAAAACTTCAGTTTTTTTCCAAAATTTTCTTTAGGTAAATAAATTTTCCCCAAAACCAACTAATTTAGATTGACAAGTGTTTCGATTTTTTTAAGTAAATAAAAGTAAAAGAATGAAATTAGTAAATTGTCAATTTTCGTTGGCTTTGAGTACATAATATTAATTTCAATCTTTTTTAGGGACAGAGATGTTTTGGAAAATTAAAGAATAAAATCAAAGCAAAAATTCCCAAAATCAAAGCAAAACTTCACCTAAAATCAAAAAAAAAATCAACTAAAATCAAAGCATAACTTCACCTAAAAACAAACAAAAATTCACCTAAAATCAAAGAAAATTCACCTAAAATCAAAGCAAAATTACCTATAATCAAAGCGGGGGAAAAAATTAACAAAAAAAAATCTCAAAAAAAACATTACAATAAAAACATCAGCAAAAAATATAAATGGGAATTTTATATAAAAATGGTTTATATAAATGGGAATGGTTTACATAAAGAGAATTTTATAAAATGGGAATTTTTTTAAAAAACTGGGGTTTATATAAATGGGAATAGTTTAAAAAACGGGAAGGGTTTTAAAAACTGGGAATAGTTTATATAAACTGAGAATGGTTTCTTAATGAGAATGGTTTATATAAACGGGGAATGGTTTCATAAACTTGGAAGGTTTACACAAACTGGGAATTGTTTATATAAACGGGGGAATTTTTTCAAAACTGGGAATGGTTTTATAAACGGGGAATTTTCAAAAAATGGGAAGGTTTCATAAACTGGGAAACTTATATAAACTGGGAATGGTTTATATAAATTTGGGGAAGGGGTTTTATAAACTGAAATGGTTTTATAAACTGAGAATGGTTTTGTAAACTGAGAATTTTTTATAAACGAGAATGATTTTATAAACTGGGAATGGTTTATATAAACTGAGAAGGGTTTATATAAATTGAGAATGGTTTATATAACTGGGAAGGTTTATATAACTGAAATGATTTAAATAAACTGAGAATGGTTTAAAAATAAAATAGTTTTATAAACTGAGAATAGTTTATATAAAGGGAAAGGGTTTTATAAACTGAGAATGGTTTATATAAACTGGGAAATTTATATATACTGGGAAGGTTTATAAAAATTAGACTAAAAAAAAATTAAATGCTATTTATTCCAAAGATTATAAAACGCGAGTTTTCAATTTTTTCAGTTTTTTTTGGAATTTCTTTTCATTTTGAAATTTTTGTCAGAATATATATAAAAAAAGAATATTTATAATTTTGTTTTTTTTTTAAAAAACCTCATTTGAAAAATATCCTGTGAAAGTGTGAAATTGGAATTATAAAAATTAAAAAAATTCCCCAATTTTTAAAAAAGTATTGGTTTGAGCCGATCTGAAAATCCATTCCGTGATATTACAGGGGCACTAGTTTATTGAATACAATTGAAAATTAAATTTCATGTCTCAAATGAAAAAAAATCTTTTTTTTTAGTAAAGCTCAAAACCAAAAAATTTAAGTATCAGGTAAGACATTCTCAGAATTTAAAGATACCAAGACTCTAAATTTTTTAAAATGTTAGTGAAGTTTCAAACTTCATAAACAGTTTATATTTATAGTTATCATCTTAGTGAACACATAACTTTAATGTTTTAACTAATCACTAAAAGAGACTTAATATAAAAGATTCAGTCAAAACTTAGAATTTGTGGCTTACAGCCCAGTAATAACATGAATTTTGCATTCAAGGGTTAAAGACGCCGTCGTGAACATTTTATTAACCCAAAAAACCTTTTTTTGGTTTAAAAATTTACTTTTTTTAACAAACTTAAAAAAACACTGTATTAACAAGACGCTGCGGTCAATAAGGAAACTAATGAAACAAGAGCTGCGGCAAAAGGGAAAATATGTATTAACAAGACCTGCGGCTTTTAAGGTACTGATTAAAAGACGCTGCGGTCAATAAGGGGAAATACTGTATTAACAAGACGCTGCGGTCAATAAGAAAAAAACTGTATTTCAAGACGCTGCGGGCAAAAGGGGAAAATACTGTATTAACAAGACGCTGCGGTCAATAAGGAAACTACTGTATTAACAAGACGCTGGGGCATTTAAAGGGAAAATACTGTATTAACAAGACGCTGCGGTCAATAAGGAAATACTGTATTAACAAGACGCTGCGGTCAATGAAAAATACTGTATTAACAAAACGCTGCGGTCAATAAGGAAACATTATTAACAAGACGCTGGGCCCCAAAAAGGAAACTACTGTATTAACAAGACGCTGCGGTCTTTAAGGAAAAAACTGTATTAACAAGACGCTGCGGTAATAAGGGAAAAATACTGTAAACAAGATGGTCAATAAGGAAACTACGAAAAAGACGCTGCGTCAATAAGGGAAAATACTGTATTAACAAGACGCTGCGGTCATTTAAAGGGAAAATACTGTATTAAAAAACCCGGGGAATAAGGAAATACGTATTAACAAGACGCTGCGGTCAATAAGAAAAATACTGTATTAACAAGACGCTGGGGCAATAAAAAAAATACTGTATTAACAAGACGCTGCGGTCAATAAGGGAAAAAACGAAAAAAGCGCTGCGGTCAAAAGGAAAAACTGTTTAACAAGACGCTGCGGTCAATAAGGAAATCTGTATTAACAAGACGCTGCGGTCATTAAGGAAAATGTATTAAAAGACGCTGCGGTAAAAAGGAAATATGTATTAAAAGACGCTGCTAATAAAAATGGTTTTCATAAACAAATTAAGTGTAATATAAAGGAAAGAAATTTCAACATTTTACAAGAAATTTTTAAAAATTTAATTAAATTTTAAAAAATTTTCTACTCAAAATTGGAAAGGAGCTATATTTTCATTCCACTCTCCGCGTCGTCAAAGAGGGGCCTTTTCTGAAGGTTTACGGCCAACAGCAGTGACTTTTTTGGGGTTATTTCCCCCCCCATGATTCTTGGAATTTTTGCAACTGATCGGCCTTACGAGTCTTGGCCAAGTTGTGTACACAAATCTTGAAAAAAATTTAAAAGTTGGGTAAGACTTTCTTACATTATAAATGAAAAAAAGCTAAATTTTTGGTTAAAAATAAATATGTCTTTTTTTCTAACTCAAAATTTTACATTTAGGTACCCCTTTGAGGAGATAATTTTCCCCTTTTGGAGAAATACATTGTGATAGTATAAAGCCCGCAGAGTTTAACAAGTGCCTTTTAGAGCTTTCCCCGCAGGGTGTAAACATGGGCCCTTTTTTACACCTACTGCCCAACGCCAGCAGTAAGTAGGATCGGGGAGGCGACTGTTGTGGGGGATTCTGGGGTGGTTGTATATTTTAGATCATCACTTCATCAATGAATTAAACTTCTTCCCCCCTTCAGGAAGGATGGGATTCAAATAAAGCAAACCCGTCCTAAAAGAAACATACCAGGGCTAGTTTTAGGAATGGCCTTGTGGGTTCTAGTTCTGTCTGTTCTGTGATTGTTTACAGTTATGTTATTGCAATGCGGATATATGTTCTTCAAAATTGTTGAAAAAATGTTTGTTGACAAGGTTATGATTAAAGTATTCTTTACTTGTGGTAAAAGGGGAAACTAAATTAACCAATTTCGTGGTCAAAAGTTTATATCCGGGACCACAATACTACTACTACTACTACTACTACTACTACAAATATAGTAACTACTACAAAAACAATTATTATTTTATACTACTAACCTTAATACCGTAGTTGGGTTCCTCATAGATGACAGAGACGTAGGACCATCCTAGCTTGTTGACAATCTCCACCATGGCCCACCTGGTGGTGGTCGGAGGGGGGGTCCGGGAGAAATCTAACCCCTGTTTGTTGCTCACTCTGGAGACGTGGAGAAGAAACTCACCTGCAAGAGTGAGACACAGAGAGATAGTGGAACAGAGAGATGGAACACAGAGAGATAGTGAGACATTGAAGGAAAACCGTTGGGCTGAACCCACATCAGCTCAGGGCTGGGACTGATTACCTGAAATTCCTCCTCTTTTTCTGTCGTTTTCTTTTATTGAACTGGGTCCCTGGCTGGCGAAAAGTTTCAGAAAAGATTCCCAAAAATGTTGCCCGAGTGTCTCAGTTATCGGAAAAAAAAATAAAGGAATACCTTTCCAAAACGTTATTAGAAAAACCAAAATTGGCCCTGGACAACTTATCAGAAACATTTCTGACCAGACTTGCGACATAATCCCAAACCGAAATGTTTCCAAAAAAATGTTCAATTTTGGGATTTGTTTTTTGTGTTTCCAAACACGGAACAAAATCAAAAATTCATTCCATCTGAACTTGAGTACTGGAGGTTGAACATACAGTGCCTCCATGTTGAAGGAGAGGTGGGGTGTTTTAGTACTGGAGGTTGAAAACCCCGTGCCTCCATGTTGAAGGAGAAATGAGGATGTTGAGTACTGGAGGGTTTAACATACAGTGCCTCCATGTTGAAGGAGAGGTGAGGATGTTTGTACTGGGGGTTGAACATACAGTGCCTCCATGTTGAAGAGATGTGAGGATGTTGGTACTGGAGGGTTTAACATACAGTGCCTCCATGTTGAAGGAGAGGTAGGATGTTAGTACTGGAGGGTTTAACATACAGTGCCTCCATGTTGAAGGGGGTGGGATGTTGAGTACTGGAGGTTGAACATCAGTGCCTCCATGTTGAAGGAGAGGGAGGATGTTGATACTGGTTGAACATACAGTCCTCCATGTTGAAAAGTGAGGGTGTTAGTACTGGGGGTTGAAATACAGTGTCCATGTTGAAGGAAGGGGAGGATGTTGGTACTGGAGGTTGAACATACTTCAAGTGGTTGCCAGTTTTTCCCCCTTTAAATTTTTTAGCATTTCTTTACCTCATAACTCCACAAGAGTGCTTTTGATCGGCTTCAAATTTTCACAGTTTTGTGTACGGTAAGTAGGTCTAAATTCTTGGAACACTTGCCATGTAAAATGCCTTATGACAAAAGTTGTTGAACTTATTCCTAGATCCGGGAATGGCTCCAGAAACTCCCAAAAACCCCTCAAGGGAAGAGTTTTTTAAATGACCGAAAATATTCCCTTTTCTGCAATCGACACCAAATTTGTAAATGGGATCTTTTTGAAGACTTTTCACCATTAAGTGGCTTTATCAATACAAATTGTGGGGCTTAAAGGGAAAATTTGGGAAAATTTAATAAAAAGATGAGGTAATCAGTCCCTCAGCCACTGGAGGGCGAAACGTCTCCCTTAAAGATCCCCAGATGTTGCAATGTGTCGGGCATCAAATTTACATGCATACTCAATTAATCCATAAACTCTTGAAAATCTTAGACAAAAGTTAGGATTGACTTTGGGGAAAGTTGACCCCAATTTGTTTTTTTTTTACTGAAGAAATTGGGACAATTGAAATACTGGTTTGATGCGATAATTTTTTAGTGTCTCATTCAATTGGCTTCACTGTTCAATGCAAATATCTTGATAATGTAAATTCTGTATTAAACTTAAGGTCCCCCCTTTTGTTGGGACGCAGGTGTTGAGGACTTACACCTCCACATGTCTTCCCAGATGGGTGTGTGGGGGAGACATAATTGCATCCACCCAGTCAAAGAGATAGATATTGGGGGTACTGACCCATGCAGTTTACCCCGTAGGGGGGGAGATATGGGAGATCTCACACCCCCTTTCACCTGTTTTTTTCGAGGCAGATGAGAAGTTACCCCCCCTTCTCACCCACTTTACAAGGATGACTCTTATCGGAAACAGTTGTATTTATCTTGTTTTTTGTTTCGAAGATGTAATAGGATTAATTACATAAATACCCCACAAACATATAGCAGAATGAGGGTTTGGTGATTCCGTTTTTAATACCCCGGGGGAGGGGAATATTATGTCAAACCTGGATTGAAAAATGGAAATATGTATGTTTTTGGGGACTGTACTCAATCACTGGCTTAATATATATAACGTATAAGGTTCGATGGATTTTTATTTACGTCCCTGAATACTGTTCTCAGGTTTGCTAATCATGCAGATGCCGCTTCAGTTAAATGTTTTGTGTGAAATTCTGGCGATATGTTGGTGTTATATTACCCCCAGGCCCTTTTTCCACTCATATCAGCAGCTTTGCTGTACTCTGTGCTGGGTTTGCCACCCCCTTTTTAAAAAAACGCATAACTTCGCATTTTCTTTTGAACCCCGAAAAAGCCTCATCCTTGACCACTGTGCAGTCTGCGGGAGGTCTTTTAGAGATTATCACTGAAGTCTGTTGAGGTCTTTTAGAAGAGATTATCACTGCAATCTTCTGAAGTCTCTCTAGAGATTATCACCCATCACCTTTTTTTTGTTTCTTTAGTTTTACATCCCAGGACAAAAAAGATTGGAATCCTTCTGGTAGGTCGTTCATGAATACTAACCCCCCTAGTAGTTCTAACTCTGGTCTTTGTTGAATCCCCCCCTTAATTATCCCCCCATTCATGTTTTTCCCACCCCTCACTGTTTTCCCTGCATTCTGTCTTTTTATGTTTTCTTGGCCCACAAAAGTTCTCTCCCCGTCAACCCTGTTTGTTTTTTCTAATTTCTCGACTAATACAACACCCCCCGCACATAAAAAAAGAGGGAAGACGACAAAGTTTGGCCGGTTTTTGGGCCCATTTACAAAGTCACACTAACACAGTGTGACTTTGTAAAGGGCCCAAATCGGCCCAAAGCTCTAAACCCCTTTTTTATATGTGCGGGTTGTTGTGTATTGTTCCAGTCAGGGTATTGTCCCCTTTTTTTGTTTTTTTCTGGACTAATCCCCTGGTTAGGTACTGAATAAAGGCTTTTCTACAGCCCAAGAAAACACATTCCACCTAAATTTACTTTTTTGCTTTGTCTCTGTGACTGTCGGAGAATTCCTGCAGATTTGTTAGACACGATTTTCTATCACAGAATCCATGATGGATTTCTGAAAAAACAACATTTCTCCAAGTGTCTCATTATCCTTTTCGTATTGTCTTCTACAGAACAATTGGTGGAATGTATGTCAAAGATGCTGTCCTGAAATGTAGGGTCACTTGCATGTTCTTTTTTATATAAACAGAAACTAAATTTTTTAATTTTTTCCAATTTTCTGACAGCTGTTTTAGTGTAGAGACTGGTTTAATATCTCTCTTATTAAGTTGCATATTTTATTGTTCCTTCTTTAAGTAAATGGGAGATATGTTATCTGGTCCCATTGCTTTTTTTATACCCAGCTCTTTTTCAGTCTCATCACTTTTTTTGTTTTGTTGATACTTTCCATTATCGTTGGTCTTCCGGTAGTTCCCACTTTCTTCTGTGAAGACTTTTTGAATCATTTAATAAGCGTTTAACATACTGTGGCATGCAAAGAATACGTTACACTTTACTCAGCATATGTACACACTCCCATGTAGGTTTTTTCCCAACCAGTGAACCAGGTGCTAAGGGTTTAATGATTTTAAAGGGCCCCATCGTTAAACCCAGTCCCTTTGGGTTCATTAACCTTTTAAGGTGGGTCTGAAATTGCTAAGGTGATGTGGTATCACCACGGTCAGCTTTTCCCAGACTCCTTACAGCTGCTGGTTGCTCAGGTTCCTTTTCTCTTTTTGGTTTTTGCCTTTGATTCCCGGGTACACTTACATTTCAAACTTTGTACATAGTGTACAAAATGTATATCCCTTATATTCATACTTGGTGAATAAAAATTTCAAAAAGACTACTGCTGGGGGTTTATTTTCTCCCAAGCCCCAAAAAGGACCAGGCCAACAGGCCACTATTACCTGGGTGTTTAAATTAAAACTTCTGCCACTTTTTTTGTTATTTTTCCATTCTTCCCCCAGCATTATCACGGGTTTTTGGCTTTTGATATTATATTATTTTCAAGTTTTTTTTAAACCCCACCCCTTTTTATTCTTCCTTTTTCGTTTCTAGTTCTCCTGCGTGCCTCTAGTTTTTCTCTTTTTTTGATTTGCTGTACATTTTTTTTTTCCATGCCGTCTTGCTCTTTCTTTTGGGATTCTAAATTCTGGTTTAAACAATGGGCTTTTATGTATTTCTTGCCATTTAATTTTTTTTATGTTTTCCATTTCCCCTTTCCCTTTTTAAATTTCACTCAAAAGCCCCCCTCTTCTGTATTTTCCACATCATCGCTGGCCCTTCCCGACCCCCCGAAATTTAAATTTTCCCCTCTATATTGTAATCACTTTAAAAACCAGATAAAGTTTCGCCGGTTCACCCCCTTTCCCCTCATTTGGTTGTTTTCTTCATATATGGGCTCAGAAGGTTCTTCATAACTGCATCCATAAGTTAAGTTTTCCTTTTGTGTTTCTGGTCCTCCGGGGGGGTCTCATTTTCAATTTTATCACCTTGTGATTGAACTCTAAAGTAGTCAAAGTTTAGCTCTGATTCTTTTTAATCTCTCAGCCAGTGTGCCCAGTACGGGGAATTTTTCCTTGTTATATTCATACTCCTCTTTGGTTTTTCTACTATTTGTTGGTGGATGACGTACCCCACTGCCACTATTACTCTTGTCTCTTTGGGTATTACACTTCTTTCTATATGGTTCCTCATCTCTCCTGTTTAAAATTTTTAAGTTACTTAGATCTTCGGGGATTTCTGACTGTCAAAATATCACCCCCTACTTACAAAAACATCAAACCATGACGTCTTATAACGTCTTGCCCCAACCAACGTTCTTCCAGTACTGACTTTACCCCTCTTTTTCCCCTGTCCTATCCTGGCCACTCTGACTGACCCAGGAATAATCCCGCATCCGGTTTCGAGCAAATCCCGTCACTGACATTATTAATTGAGCGTTATTTATACACATATTTATAAAAACCCTGCAAAATTACTGAAACAATGTTATCCTTTGTTTGCCCCTTCCCTTCTTACTGTTTGGGGGCCCTCCGGGAATACTGCATCTTTATCTCTGAGATTTTTTGACCTTATAGTTACTGTATCATGGTTTTCTTGTTATTTTTTTCCCCAGGGTTTATCACGCATTGGTTACTCTAACAAATATTTTACCATGCCTGATTCTTCTTTTTCTTACTGTTTTCGGGATATGTTGTGCACTTAAGTTCGGGGGATACCGGGGTAATAAGTCTTTGTGCATTGTTGTTCTTTTTCTCTATACTCCTTCCTGTTTTGCTACACTCCTGCATTAGGAGTTCTTTCTCTGTTCCATTCCTTTCTGTTTCTTGCTTTCCCATTTATTCCTCTCTCCCCTTTTGTTCCACTTCCATTCGGTTTTTTTAATATATACTTTTCGGAATTCTGAAATTTGATTTTCTTTCATTTTTTCGGCTTATATACCCAGCTCGAAAAAGGCCTGTCCACCACTCTGCATAAGTCTGAAAAAATGCACAGATTTCACATGTCTTTTTGTTGAATCAAATTCTTCCCTCATTCTTAGTTTTTTTTCCCCTTTTTTTTTTTCTTTTTTTTAAAAGCAAACGTCATGACACCCTTTTGTTCTCCTATCTTTTCCTGTTCAAGTTGTTTTTTTAACTTTTGTTTTCCCAGGTTCACCTTCTAGTGGTACTGTCTCCATGTTGGCCAATCCCTCCAAAATTTCTAGTTTTATGTTCTTTTCCCATCTCTAGATTTCCCCCATCTGATACAGTTGTTAGCTTTCCCCACTTTCTTTTGTTTTTTTACTAAATATTCAAATTTCTTTTCTTTTTATTGCATCCTTCTTGTTTACTTTATTTTATCTGTTTTCTCTCTTTTTCCCTTTCTCACTTAAGCTTTCTGAATTGTTCTTTAAATTTCTGTCATGTTGCTCAGTTATTCTTCTCTTTTTCCCAAATCTGGCAACTTTTTCCCAGATGTCAAGACAGATTCCGCTTTGATAACACCTTTTTTCCTCGTTATTTTCTTAACCCAAAAAGACATGTTTCTACGTGACATATCCTGGTGCTCAAGTATATCTTTCCCTCCTGTTGTGGATGGGTTCCCCTAGTCCCTTCTACCTACCAAATCACCTATGGTATATCTGGACGGGGGTGCCGGGTGAACGGGGGTACTCACCTTTTTAACTCACCTATTTGTGCTTTCAGGGGGCGGGTTCAGAGCCTTTGGGCCCGCTAACCCCCCTTTCCCCTCCCTGCCATGAGCTTTATCAAGCCTCATCTTAAAACTATTTTGATTCCTGCCTCCCCCCGTCCACCAGACTATTCCCCCTTCCTGACAACTCTATGACTGAAGAAATACTTCCCCAAAATCACTTTGACTTATCTGGGCCTTCACCTTCCAATTGTGAACCCTTGTTAATGTGTCCCATCTCTGGAACATCCTGTCTCTGTCCACCTTGTCAATTCTTCTCAGTATTTTATATGTCGTTACTATCCTCCCTTTTTCTCTCCTGCCCTCCAGTGTCGTCAGATCAAATTTTTTTTTAACCTCTTCTCAGAGGACATGCCTCTTAGCTCCGGGACTAGTCTTTTTTAAAAACCCTTTTCACTTTTCTAGTTTCCATACGTGTTTGGCTAGGTGTGTGTTTTCCCAAAATGGTGGATACCCCAAATAGGGCCCAACAAACGGGGTAAGGGTCCTGGGAAAGGGTTCCCAATTAAGATTTTCGGAAAAGTTTTTCCTTGGTTTGCTAGGCGCCCATATGCTATGTGTACTTACTTAATTGTAATAACCTAATTGTGGGTTTCAGGGGTCGAGACTCAGTTCCTGGCCCCGCCTCTTCACTGATCGCTACTGGGTCCTCTCTCCCTGCTCCATGAGCTTTAACATACCCCCCCAAAAACTATGTATGGTTCCTGCCTCCACTACATCACTTGCTAGACTATTCCACTTCCTGACTTCTCTATGGCTGAAGAAATACTTCCTAACATCCCTTTGACTCATCTGAGCCCTTTAACTTCCAATTGTGACCCCATGTTTCCCGTGTCCCCTCTGGGTCATCCTGTCACTATCTAATTTTTTCGATTCCCCCCAGTATTTTGTATGTTGTTATCATATTTTCCTCTTCCCTTCCCCCTCCAGTGTTGTTAGTTCTATTTCCCTCAACCCCTCTTCAAAGGACAGTCCCCCTTTGTTGTCGCAAACCTTTGCACTTTCTCTAATTTCTTGACGGGTTGACCAGGGTGGGTTTTAGACTGGTGCTGCAAAGTATGGGCCTGACGTACACGGTGTACAGTGTCTTGAACGATTCCTTTTTTTAAGGTAACGGAACGCTAATTTTTGGTTTGCCAGTCGCCCATATGCTGCCGCAGTTATCTGGTTGATATTTTTTCCGGAGACGTGCTTGGGGTTATACTCTGTCAGTGGTTTTTTTCCCCCTTTTCCGATCTTCAAATTTTCATTTGGTGGGATTAAATTCGGGAAACCAGTTGCTAGACCAGAGTCAATTGTCCAGGTCTCTTTGAAGTCCTGCTTGGTCCTCATCCGATGTGATTTCCCCATTAATTTCACATCATCTGCGAACAGAGACACTTCTGTGTCTATCCCGTCCGTCATGTCATTCACATATACCAAGAATAGCACCGCTCGTCACAGGCGCCCACTGTGATACCTCATCATGCACCATGACCCGTTTGTTTTCCTTTAGGTATTCCCTGATCCCTTCCCGTGCCCTTCCCCGTTTTACACGCTTGTTCTTCCAACTTCTTTAATAATCTCATATAGAACTTTTCGAAGGCCCCTTTCCCGAATCCAGGAAAATGCAATCAACCCACCCCCCTTTTCTTTTGGGCCTTTCCTCTGTTACTTTATTTTAGAACTCAGGAGGTTTGTTACAAGGATTTGCCTTCCCCGAATCCGGGTCTGGCGTTGATTATCCCTTCTGCTTAAAATGCCCACCATTCTTTTCCCCGATGATTTTCTCCAAAATTTTCACACTATACACGTAAGTGAGAACCAGTCTGTAGTTTAAATGCCTCTTTTTTGTCTCCATTTTTAAAGATGGGGACTACGTTGGCCTTTTTCAATATTAGCCGCCCAGTTTTTGGATGTGTTGAATATTATGGTAAGTGGCACACTCAGTACCTCAGCTCCTTCCCGGAAAGGGCCCCTGGGGGGGATATTGTCCGGGGGCCCCCCGTTTTTTAGGTATCGGGCACTGAGTAACTGCCACCTCCCCCCCAGATGTGTGTATGCCCTCCAGCACTCGATACATCCCTTGTTGGTGATCACCCCCTCCTGTCTACCCAGCTGCCTTCCTGCCCCCACTGTGAATACTTCCCCAAACCTCGAGTTGAGCCCTTTACATACCTCTTGATCGTTACTTGTGATTTCCCCATCTTCTCTCCTCAGCCTTATCACCTGGTCCTTGACTGTTGTCTTCCCTTTTGATGTGGCTGTACATCAGTTTCGGGGCAGACTTGACTTTCGATGCTTTCGTTTTCGTACTGTTTCTGGTCTCCCCCCACCCCGGGATACTTGTTTTGCTTCCCTTTGGGCTTTAAACTCCTTGTTTGGGGGGTTTTTTTTGCCTTCTGTACCTTTTTCCCTTCTCTGGCACTTTTGGTCTTCGCCCCCCTGCATCTTTGGGGAAAACCCGGGGGGTCTTTCTGGTCTTCCAAATCTTTTTCCTCTGGGTATAAAAAACCCTTCCTATGCCTCCTTGCACTTTGTCGCCACGTATTCCATCATTTCATTTATTGACTGTCCTTCCATTTCCCCTTTCCCCCCAGAACCTCCTGCAGGGGAAATTTTCATACCCTGTAGTCCCCCCTTTTATAGTCTGGTATGTCTCTTTAAGCACAGTTTTCCCCCTCCACCTGTAGCTCTACTATGTACTCAAAACTCAGCACCATATGGTCGCTGGCTCCCAGGGGGCTCTCGTGTATTTTGTCCTCGATATCTGAGCTATTCCCGGGGGAATACAAGGTCCAGCCCGGGTGGTTCGTCCTCTTCTTTTCTGGTCGTGTCCCCCGACATGTTGGTGCATCAGGTTTTTCCCGACCCACTCCCTCCGGCTCTCTAAGTTTTTGGACCCCACGTGGTTCTTGGTTCTCCCCGTCCCATCTCTTTTGGGTTTAAATCTTCCCTACCCGTAACTTCGCTCTGTCATGTGTGCTTTTTTGCCACCTCCGCCGAGTGTCCACCATCGCTCTGTTGTTTCATCATATTCCCCCTCCCCGGGCCCCCTGCAGTTCTGTGGGGGGTTTACATCACTGCAATGACTTTTTGTGCTCACCGACTGGATGGTACCTAAATATAAAGTCCCTACACACCCCCCATTCCTGCAATTTCCTCGATTCTCCAATGGTTCCTTACGAGCAGTGCGACCCCCCCTTCCCCCGCTCCTTCTATTTTTCCCCAGGATCTGATATCCCTCCATTTTTTGTGTGTGTGTTAGTTACCATTTTGTCCCAGGGGGGACATGTGATTTTACACTAGGCCTGTTGTATGTATATGTGTGTGTGTGTGTGTGTGTGTAAGGGAAACACTTGGGAAAAGTTTCGCCCCGCCGGGGAAATTTAAAAAAAGGGCCCCCCGGGATCGTGTGTGTGTGTGTGTGTGTATTTTTTGTGTGTGTGTGTGTGTAATTTTGTCGCAAGTGTACCCCCGGGGCCGTTTTCCACCTTTGTAGATAACTATAACAATTATCGGTTTTCAAATTTCGGTATACGTTAGTATAATTGTGTGTTGCTGCTTTATAATTATGATCACTTGTCTTGGGGATTGAAAAATACTTCATTTTACTGAACCAAATAACCTTCCAACCTTCTTTAAAAAAATTTTTTACACCTGAATGAAAGACTCCCTTATATTTGTTTTATACATACTGAACAAAAATGAACTTATTTTTTTTTTTCTGACCCCGATGAGTTTCAAAAATTTCTGCCCGCTGGGTAACAATTAATCCTTTTAACTTATAAACTCAAAAAGACTTTTTTCTTCAGCCATGAAATAAATTAATTAAACTCCAGAATGTTTGCAGGTTTTCCTAGCAGTGTGTATTACCTGGAGATTACCTGGAGAGTTCCGGGGTCAACGCCCCCGGGCCCCGGGGAAAATGACCTAAGAACACAAACAGATATTTAAGTGGGCAACATTTGTCTAAAGAAGCCTTTAAGCAAAACGTCGCAAAATAAGGTACTTTTTCACCTACCTGCTTTTTTTTGTCCAGTTGCTTGGACGTTGTTAACACCCGTCAGCGTTGCTTCCTGAGACCAGCTCAGTTTTGGGAATAACTACGTAAACTTGTATATCTTGTGAATGAGTTGGTTTTTTCCCCGGGGTCGTGAAAAGTTTGGGGGGTTGGACCTGGATGGTCTTACCTGCCCCGGGTTTTAAGAGTCTGAGAGGTTCAACCTGGATGGTCTTACCTGCGGGGTCTTTAAGAGTTTGAGGAGGTTGGCCACGGATGGTCTTACCTGCGGGGTCTTTTAAGAGTCTGAGGAGGGGCCACTTGGATGGAGGTAACGGAAGAGGCTGCTCCCACCAAAGCCGGAGATGACCTTTTTTGCTGATCTCCGGTGATGACCCGTCACGGCACTGGTATCACCCCCTATCAATGTTTGATGGAACCTGACGGGGGGGAAGGGAAAACATTTGTTAGTCTGCTGGGCATAAACATATTTTGGGGATAATGATTATAAAAAGGGTTTTTTTGGGGGAAAAATATTAAATGTTTTTGTGAGATTTTTTGTTACTAAACAAAATTGTGCACGCTTGTCGTGGAAATTGGGACCTCATTTTAGAAAAATAATGGTACAAGATTGAGAATAAGCTTTTTAGAATAAAAGGGGTAGCGCTTTACTAAGTCCTCCTTTTAAAGGGGGGCGAAAATAAAGTACAGATAAAGCGGCCCTTTATAATAGTTACGTGATTTTGGGAAACATTAAATGATAAAATCATAGGTGAAATTTTTAGAAAATTTCTCCAAGGGAAAAAGCAAAGGGAAGGGGGGTGCAACCCCCTTTCGTTCCCCCATAAGGAGAAGCAGAAGTGGACCAAGGAGTTTTTGACTCCACCCTTTTTCCATTAGCAGAGAAGGGGAAATATCGAATTTGTTCATGGGAAAAAAACAGCCCCCAAACTTACACGTGTTCCATCCAAGTAAATTTAAAATTGAATCTGGACAGGATTCAGATAAGAAGAGCATAAACACTGGGCCGGGAAAAACAAGAGCCTTTCTGTCCCACCTATCAGAACCTCAGAACCTACGGAATATTTCGTTCTAGTTTTTGCCCCCGAAAAACACCTATTCTTAAGATCTTTAAAAATATATAGTATTAAACTTCTAGACTGATAACATGGCTAGTGGCATTATACTCAGCTTTTTTAACACCTTGGAATCAAGGGAATAAAATCGATCCAAACACACCGTTACAGTTTGAAGCTGTACTCATCGAAACTATGAATCAGGGAAACAAAAAATATAGATGAGCTTTAAACTAAAGGGTTACAAAGAAATGAACAGAGACGATGTAGCAAGTGGGCGAGCGACCGCCGGTGAGGCCACGCCATGTTGAAATGTAGAATAAATCGTGGTCGTACCCCTTGGCACTTTGAGAAACTCAAGTCATGCTCTGACAATCTCCAGGAAGAACTGAAAAAAGAGATACAACAGATGTGTAACTTTTTTATGCCCCGTTGTGCCAGAAACTCTCCCTCCTGTAATAATCACTATATTTTAAAGGGAGAACTATAGCAGATAGTTATCTCTGCTAAGCAGGTAGCCAGTAACTCCCACTTTGGACATTATCCACGGATATATTCACAAGTTGAACTTGTGGATAAGTGATGAACAGGTCGAGTGATGTTGAAAACAATTATGAAGATACATGATGTGTTGAACAGACTAATTAAACAAGAACAATAGCGTGTCGACGAATCGTCCCCCAGTTACTAAGCGACCTTCAGTGTGACTAGAAGTGACAAAAGAAGAGTGGATTCATCCTACCTTCAATCGCCATCCATATTGGTATCATGACACGGTAGTGTCATATTGGTATCATGACACGGTAGTGTCATATTGGTATCATGACACGGTAATGTCATATGTCAACCTGAAGATAAGTGCTGTTTCAAAGCTATCATTGGTCTTTAATTTATCTTATCAAAGTCAGAATATCCCCCACAGGTTTCCATATCGATGGTACTATTTCAACTATCTTATTTTATATGACAGTAACATTGTAGGAAAAAAAGCTAATAATGTTTTCATTTTCGTTTTCCATCCCATGAATCACTTGCTTTCATGAGGTGGGAATCTGTCAGCTGGAACTGGGAGACTTTGATAAGGTGATGTGGGAAACGTTTTTGAGTGTGGCATATTTACTTAATGTTTAATTATAATTACGGCTTGTAGAATAACGATGTGTTTTTATATATATAACAGCAGATCTGATTAGTCCAGTCTGATTTTGTCCTTTACTTTTTTGCCTGAAAGCTAGCATTCTTTTAGCTTTCTGGGAATGTAACTAGAGAGTATTCATTATAATCGTAGTCAATTATATTGACTTCCGTGTACGCTCACTTCCCATCTCGGCAAAGTGGGTTTACATAACTTATATACAGTATTCGTAGTTTTCATTATTTTAACCCAGAATTCATTATTCCGTGTTTGTCCACTTCTCCACTGTAAGTCATTCTTCACGTCTACAACAAGTGTATCAACCCATCCAGGTATCAGTGAATACTAAGACCACCAGTCACAGATCCTGTATGTTTATCTAATTTTGTGTTGTCTGTAAACTTTCCAATTTTAAATGTTAATACCATTTCCCGATTATTAATGTACAAAAAATGGGACTAGGCTGAGGGCCTGTCCCAGAGGAACCCCCCTTGTCGCGCGGGGCAACACACACTGACGAACAACCTTTACACTGGGATAACGTTTTACGTTGCTCACAGCTTCATTAAGTCATCAAGCTGAGTGCACACTCTATTTTGCCCCCCTCCCCAAATTTCATTTGCATCGTGCCTTCAATATTATGTTGAAAATGGGATGAAATACATACAAGTTGAACATTAAGACACAAACGTTGGGTATCTTTATGATGAAACGTTCCTCCTACACAGTAAGGCTTCTTCAGTCAAATACAGAGGCAGCCGGCGACTGAAGAGCCTACTGCGTAACGAAAAAGTTTCAACAAGAAAATACACAACTGTCACACGTGACAGTGAAGAGTCGGGCCAGGAGCTATAACTCGACCCCTGCAATCACAAATAGGTGAGTACGTGTCTTCTCAGTATTGTTGTCGGTGCTGACTGGATCTCTTTACGTCCAGCTTCTTTCTTCTCTATTTAAAACAACTTGTTGCTTCATGTCACCAAGACGGTCCCTAGGGCCGAGCCTCTGTTCCCACTGCTATTAGAAATAGTTTTTTCTAATTTACTCTGTGGTTCCTTGTCAATGATTATCTGAAAGTCGAGATATACCAAGTCTCTTGGGTCCTTTTTCACTTTCCTGGTTATAAATATTTGAGGAATTCTATTAAATTTAGTTGTGATGCCAAGCTAATGTGACGATAATTGAGGCCAGGTGACCAATATTCATAACCCACGGAACGAGTGAGGTTTAAACCCATGGCAAAGAGTCCTAAAACTCACTTCAATCAGTTCCCTGTTTTTTTACAAACATCTTATTACGAGATTGTGAGATCTATATTTCTGTCCATTAGGTTACCTGGAGAGGGGTTTTGGGGTCAACGCCCCCTCCTGTCCCGTGCCTTCTTGAAGACAGCCAGGGTCTATTGGTAATCCCCCCTTATGATGTGCACATCTTTAAATATCTTGCAAATATTTTTTAAAATATG
>WNWK01032568.1:0-21806 GCA_009830355.1 Cherax destructor
ACATTCGGTTTTTTCAACATTCCGAGGCTCGGGACCCCCTAACCCTCGCAAATGTTGGGGGGAGACCTGTATTAACAATTCTGCAATCTTTTCAGTACAAACAAAAACACCAAGACATCTTTCTGCCCCCAGGTGTGTACATCAAGTTTACAAAAATACCTTCATTCCATCTCAAAATAAATTTTAATCACAATAACCCCAATTCATTAAAAATGGAAATGGTACTGGCAAAGAGGTCATAGAAATTACATCTTTTTGCCTCATGCTTTACTTTATCTAATACTTTTACATCTTTAATGTAGTATCAATCTGTCTAAACCAATACATCTTATTTTTAAATGTACCTTGTGGCAGTCAGTGCATATGCTCAAGGTGCCATCTAATTTGGGAACCATGAAGCATGGGAATGAAAACTAACTCCTCCCTCAAACTGGTATTGAAAGAATTTCACTTCCTCCATATCCCATTTTTCATCAGATTTTCACACAAAAATTGTGGACCTTTGAAGGTCTACAGGCCCCTCCAAAACTCTTTCCCGGGCCAAAAATTTTAAAAAAAAAAAATTTTTTCTTATGAAATGATAGAGAATTTTTTTTCCGATCACAACGACACCAAAATTATGAAATTTTGATGAAAACTAACGGAATTATTTTTTCCGGTTGGGTATCGTTGAATTTACACATGGGGTTTCGCCCTGAGCCCTATTTTCGGAAAATTTCCCAAATGCCAGTCTACAAAAATTATAGCTTTTTCCTTTTAAATTCCATTTTTCTATCAATTGAGTACAAGAAACAGCCAATTTACCATTTCAACTCCCCAATAAGGTGGTCAGAAATTCGTAATTTGGCCAATTTACAAAATTTCAAAGATGCTAATTTCAAAAAAGGGTCCAGAATAAACAAGACAGACATTCCTGGCAATAAAAAAACATTTTTTCTGTTCATTAGTCCCTCTCCCGGCCCTCTTAAACTTTTTTTTTTTTTAATTTTATTCTCCGAAATAAAAATTTACTTTTGTATACAACTGCATCATTGTAAAAAAGCTATAAATAATATCAGCCACTTTTGCGGTTTTTTTTTCCTGTTTTGGACGCATGGAATGATTTGTTTATTCTTGAAACCAAAAAAACAAAAATTTTCGCTACTTTGCGCTCATTTTCAAGGGATTTTGTCACTGAAACCCAGAAAAATTATCTCTATTTTTAATATATCATCCATTCTATCAATGAGACTAAGAAACATATACAAACAAAAATACTAACGAAAATAGACTGCAAAGTCGCTTTTTTAAACCCAAAAACATGGTCATTTTTTTCCTCATTATGCACGTGTGATTTTTTATACTGCGCACACTGACCGCACAGACCCATTCTCTCACATCTAGGCCTCCCCAGCCTGTTTCCATGTTTTGGGGGCCTAAATTTAGGCGTATAGTAGGGCCAAAAACCAAAGGGTTAACCGGTTTGTATACATTACTCACATTCTTTCCGCTTTGGGGGGTTTACCCCTTACTCTTGAGAATTTTCCCCCCCCATTCGCTCACGCAACGCTACTTTTTTAAAAGAACTGGCCCCAAATGCCAGCACCCTCACCCCACCTGCAGAGCATTATTCCCCACATTTTTCCCCCACTATCATTCGGGTCTGGTTGATGGGTACATTCACTGGTCCCATCCATTTCATACAAAAAAAAACTGAAACAAAAAAAGCCCGGGGGGAAAGTAAATCTCCCCAACCAATGCTCAGAGATTCAGGTGCTTCCCACTCAGCAATTACAAAGAGAAGGATCCTCTCATCCCAGTTGTTAGTATTGTTATAATATAGGCTTGCATCATTGTCTTTAGGGTGTCATGGGTTTCTCTTTTTTCCCCTTGAGATGGGGGGTCATAGAAGCTGAAAGTTAGGCTTTTCCTCTAACCCCTTTAACACATTCCTAAATAACTGAGGAAAATTAGACCCTTGATCTGTTTGTACCTAGGAAAGCCAACTTGAAAAGAACTTCTGAAAGCCCAAGACTACGAGCTGTCATCTTAGTAGAGGGGGCTTCTTCCAGGTACAGGGGCCCCCGGTTAGTGGCCGTAATCCTTAAGAGCTAGGCCTTTTAAAGAAAAAGGCCTATAACCAATTAATATTCCCCATAAAAATTAATTAGTACTTAATCCGTTCCCGACAAAAAAAAAATTTTTTAACAATTAAATCGTATTACATACCTTTATTGAAGACTAACTGGCTTTTTGGAAGTAGGGAGGGGAAATAGGGGGGATCCACCCACATCAGTCCCTATCACCCGGTCCACCCCACCAGTCCCCATCCCAGGATGCCACCCCCACAAGTCCACTCACCCAGGTGTCACCCCTGAGTCAACAATACCCAGGATGCCACCCCACCAGTCCACTAACACCCAGGATGCCACCCCACCAGTCCACTATCCTCAGGATGCCACCTACACAAGTCCACTAACACCCAGGATTCACCCCATGAGTCAACTATTTCCCAGGATGCCACCCCACCAGTCCACCACCCCGGATGCCACCTACACCAGTCTGAACTTGCAGCCTCACCAGCCACAACACTGGGCCATTTCTTCAAAATCCCCAAACCCAGTTTTCGGCCCAAAATTTCCTCCCAACGACTTGTTCAGGAGTTTTCTTAAAAGATCTTCATGAAAAGCCTTCCTTTCTCACAAATAAAAACCCCACTCCCCTGTCCCCCACTGTTTTTTTTTTATTTAACCACAATAATAATAACTTTTCCATTTGTTCCATTATTGGTGACCTTTGTTTTCATTTACCCCTTTGGGCAACATCAGCCTCCTTGATTTTTTTTCTTTCAGGATTTTGAATAGTTGATTTTTTTAAACCCCGCAAATTTCCCAAACCCCTACCACTCTCATATTTTTTCCCCTTCCCCCTTTTAAAATTTTCCCCCAAGGAATTTTAAAGGAACTTTTTTGGGGAGCCATGGTTTTATTTCCATTGACCAAAAACAAGGGAAAAAAAGCAAATGTTTGTATGAATGGCAGAACCTTCCTCCGTACCGAGAGACACAAACAAACTGGGGCAGGGGGCCCCAGCCGACAGGTTGCAGCCAAAGGCCACTGCCGGGGGCCGTAAACCGGCCCTAACCCAGGGGTTTACTGTCAGTGGAGCCCAGTGAAATTCTTCCCCCAACTGTTTTGAAGCTTTTACGATTTCGGTGTAAACCCGTGTTTTTTAACGTAAGACCCCACCTGCCCCGCCTGCGGCGCAGGATGCCGCCAGTGGCGTTGTTTACCATTGGGGAAAAATTACCTAGCGGCTTTTCAAACATTCACACTACATTTGGTGTTTTTTTTTGGTGCTTTAGTGTTTTCACTGTGAAATAAGTCACCATGGGGCCAAAAAGCCCTTTTGGCACCCCTGTGGTAGCATTCATGGCGGGGGTGTAGCTTTTCATGCGGGGAGTGAGTTTTGCAGGGGGGTAGCATTCATGCAGGGGTAGCATTCATGCGGGGAGGGGCTTTTTGGGGAGTGTAGCTTTCCCTTGCAGGGAGTGTAGCATTCATGCAGGAGTGGGGGCATTCATGCAGGGGGGGGTAGCATTCATGCAGGGATTAGCATTCTTGAGGGGGTGTAGCATTTGCAGGGGTGATTCATGCGGGGGGTGTAGCTTTTTATGCAGGGGGGTGGGCATGCAGGGATTTTGCATTCATGCAGGAGTTTTAGCATTCATGCGGGGGGTGTAGCAGGCATGCAGGGAGTTTAGTGGGCAGCAGGGTGTAACATTCTGCCCAAAAATTTGATTCTTGGGGAGTTTAGCATTCATGCAGGGAGTGTAGCATTCATGCAGGGATTTTGGGCAGGCATGGGGATTTTGTTTCATGCAGGGAGTTTGCAGGCATGAAAAGGGGGTTTGGACATGCAGGGTTAAACATGCGGGGGATTTTTAACTTTTCATACAGGGATTTTGCGGCATGCAGGGAGTGTGGCAGACATGCGGGGGGTTTAGCAGGCGTGCAGGGAGTTTAGTTTTTTTGGGGGAATTTGCGGGCATGCAGGGGTGTGGGCAGCAGGGAGTTTAGCAGGCATGCAGGGAGTGAGCAGGCAGGGGGTTTGGGGCATGCAGGGTGTGTGGGGGCAGACATGCAGGGGGGGGAGCATGCAAGTGTAGCATTCATGCAGGGAGTGTGGCGGTGCAGGGAGTGAGGGCATGCAGGGAGGGGGGCCCCCCTTTGGGGGCTGAAGAATTCCCCCCCAAAAAGTTTTTAATTTTTGATAAAACAGGCCTTTTTTGGAAGAAAATCCCAAGAGGACCTTCAAACCCCATTACTCTATTTTCCCCGATGCCCCCTCTTCAAAAAAGGGGGAAAAAATTTATATATATATATATATATATATATATATATATATATATATATATATATATATATATATATATATATATATATATATATATATATATTCTTATTTTTTTCATGGTCTCCAAACCCCCCCTTTTAATGAAAGTTTTTTTTTTAAATGCTTTTGTAAGGGTTTTTTTTGGGGGGCTAAAGGACTAGTCTATTTTAAAATTTTTTTCTTATGGGAAAAATTCGTTTGGTAAGGCACTTGAACAGCATTCTGGAACAAAAAAATACGAAAACCTACCACTGTATATATATATATATATATATATATATATATATATATATATATATATATATATATATATATATATATATATTTATTTTTTTTTTAATTATTTTATATGTAATTTTTTTTTGGGACATTAGTTTTTACATTTTTTTTAGGGAAAATAATGGTTAAATTTTTGTAAATTTGTGTTAAGTACTGCTCCTAACGGTTTAAATTTTTAAAAATACTGGGGTTCCCTGTACCTGGTAGTTGAGCAAATAATTGTGAAAAATAATTTTCCATTCTGGCCCTTTGGGTTTTTGGGGGCCAAAACTACATCTACTACCAGCTTGGAAGGGTCCACCTGGTGCGGGAAATGGGCGCGGGGAACAGGTTTAATACTTTTAACAAGTTTTCCCCCATAAATTGACAGACATGTGGCCTTACTATACTCTTCGACAGCTCCCCCGCTGAGGGGCCCCCAAAAAATGCCTGGGGAAAAGGCATCATCATCTGATGACAAAAACCCCTTTTTCCCTTCCTTTACAACCCAAAAAGACAACCCTTTTTAAAAATTTCCTCTCTGAAGTGAAACACTTATTTTTTGGGAAAAACCCCCTTTCCCTTTGCCACAGCTATAACTTTTAAAAAAAATTGGGCCGTGATCTTATAAGGTACATTCCCCCCGGGCCCGGGGAAAAAAACAGGCCCAGTTTATGATAAAAAAAAAAGGGGAAATTTGGTGCAAAAAAAACGAGGCCATACTCCCAGGGAATTTAAGGGGGAAGGGTGTGAAATTACAAAGAGAACAAAAATTTTTTTAAAAGGGGAAGGGGAAAGTCCCTGAAAATAAGGGGGGAATATCTGTTATAGTGAAATCCCGTGGTGCCGTAGTAATTTTGTATTTAGCATGGAGTCCCCGGGGCGTGTTGATAATTTCGGGTTTGATAATTAAAAAAAATTATGGGAAAATATAGGGTTCGTTTTCCCCCGAGCTCCAAAAAAACCAAACAAAAATTTTTTTGACCACCAGATCTTACAAAAAAAAAAATGAAAATTTAAATTTTCGTGATGTATTATGTTGTTTTTAGCAAGACTACCCAAAAGTAACAGAAATAAAAAAAATTTTCCCCTTAAAAAATTTGGGTGCAGGGTTTTAATGATTTGGAAAAAGTTTTGGGGTTTTTGGGCCCCCCCCGGGCGGGGGGGATGGTAGAGGTTCTGGAACTGAAGTCGATGGTTTACTGTCTAACTTTAAGTCATTCAGTAAATCAGTCAAGTCTTAAATAAGTCAGTCAAGTAACCCCCAAGTCAGTCAAGTCATTCAGTAAGTCAGTCAAGTCATTCCCGGGGGGTCAGTCAAGTCATTCAATGGGGGGTCAAGTCATTCAAAAGTCAGTCAAGTCATTCAAAAAATCCCCTTCAGTAAATCATTCAATAAGGTCAAATAAGTCATTTTTTTAAGTCAGTCAAGTCATTTTTTAAAGTCAGTCAAATCATTCAGTAAAAACAGTCAAGTCATTCAAAAAAGTCAGTCAAGTCATTCAGTAAGTCAGTCAAGCCAGTCAGTAAGTCAAGTCATTCAGTCAGTCGAAACCAAACAGTCAGTAAGTCAAGTCATTCAGTAAGTCAGTCGTCATTCAGTAAGTCAGTCTGTCATTAGTAATCAGTCAAGTCATTCAGTAAGTCAGTCAAGTCATTCAGTAAGTCAGTCAAGTCATTCAGAAAGTCAGTTAAGTCATTCAGTAAATATAAAATCATTAAATAATCAGTCAAGTCAGTCAGTAAGTCAAGTCATTCAGTCAGTCAAGTCACTCAGTAAGTCAGTCAAGTCATTAGTAAGTCAGTCAAGTCTTTTCAGTATCAGTCATCATGCAGTAAGTTAGTCAAGTCATTCAGTAAATCAGTCAAGTCATTCAGTAAGTCAGTCAAGTAAGTCAGTAAGTCAAGTCATTCAGTAAGTCAAGTCATTCAGTAAGTCAGTCAAGTCATTCAGTAAGTCAGTCAAGTCATTCAGTAAGCCAGTCAAGTCATTCAGTAAGTCAGTCAAGTCATTAAGTAAGTCAGTAGCCATTCAGTAAGTCAGCCAAGTCATTCAGAAAGTCAGTCAAGTCATTCAGTAAGTCAGTCAAGTCATTCAATAAGTCAGTCAAGTCATTCAGTAAGTCAAGTCATTCAGTAAGTCAGTCAAGTCATTCAGTAAGTCAGTCAGTAAGATCATCAAGTCATTCAGTAAGTCAGTCAAGTCATTCAGTAAGTCAGTCAGTAAGTCAGTCAAGTCATTCAGTAAATCAGTCAAGTCATTTAGTAAGTCAGTCAAGTCATTCAGTAAGTCAGTCAAGTCATTCAGAAAGTCAGTCAAGTCATTCAGTAAGTCAAGTCATTCAGTAAGTCAGTCAAGTCATTCAGTAAGTCAGTCAAGTCATTCAGTCAAGTCATTCAGTAAGTCAGTCAAGTCATTCAGTCAAGTCATTCAGTAATTCAGTCCAAGTTTAGAAAGTCAGTCAAGTCATTCAGTAAGTCAAGTCATTCAGTAAGTCAGTCAAGTCATTCAGTAAGTCAGTCAAGTCAGTAAGTCAGTCAAGTCATTCAGTAAGTCAGTAAAGTCATTCAGTAAGTCAGTCAAGTCATTCAGTATGTCAGTCAAGTCATTAAGTAATTCATTCAGTAAGTCAGTCAAACTTATGTTTACCTCTTTTTTGTGTGTACAAAGTAACACTTATTATGGCCACAGGTTATGTCTTGTCTAATATCTTTGTTTCCTTCATTAATTCTAAGACTTAAGTGCTTACACCTTTTCTTGCCACTTTGAGCAACACTGGTATGCCTACTGGGTGTCATGATTGCTTGGCAAATACAAGATATAGTAATTTAAAGATCAATACAAAGTGGACTGAACGTGTTGCAGTGGACTGAACGTGTTGAACTACAATGCTGGAATGGTGGGGGTTCGAGGGGAGTGGCTTGGGAGGAGTGGTCTCCCGCTGCTCCACAATAACAAGGCAGCCGCTTTAGGAAATGGAATTTGTTTTCCTTCCACAAACTGTAAGTAAGTTGATTCAGGTATACACAGATACAGTTATAAAGATTATCAAAAAAAGTCAAGAGTGACTTGTTTGTCTGACTTTTGGGTTATCTAGGTTCTCTACACATATGCTGCTATGTATGATAATCAATGTAACTGTATCTGTGTATACCTGAATAAACTTACTTACGTACAGTTTGTGGGAAGGAAAACAAATTCCTTTTCCTCAAAGCAGAGGATTCTTAGAGCGGTAAATAACCATGAGCTTACACTTGAAATCACCTGATGCATTACCGCAAAGGAGCAAGGTGAAGCGTCTTTGCTGTCTTGAAGCCTGGTGCACTTTTCTCTTGCTGACTGATATAAGTTCATGTTGACATTTTCTTCCAGAAAACACTTGTCTCGTCAGTATTAAACACTTGATGTGGCTCATAGCCACCCTCAGTAGGACCCCACTGACTCAATGGTTTAACCCACCGTGGGCTACTGTGCACTCAAAATTTTTCCCTCCCGTGAACCGTGTAATATCATTTTTACATCGTGTTAGATAATAATGTGCCACAATTCTTCAATCGTGCACATCCCATAATGTGCAACATAATCTCGTGCTAAATGACGGTCTACTGTATACAGATAAGTTAATAAATGTTAAAGTGAAGTGTTAGGCCTAGCAAGTTTCGTGTTTGAAATCAGTTGCCAGCGGTCATCGGGTCCTTACCACGCAGGTCAGCTGTATTGATAATTTTAAACTGCTAAAGTACCTGACCAAAATCTAGTGATTACATTGATATAAAGAATTTCTACTCGAAATATAAATAGGTGCACAATCTTTAGAAAATACGTAAATTGTCCAGCTCCAAAAAAATATGATGAACAGTGTCGAGTTGTTAGTTGTCAGTAAACGATTTCAACAACATAAGTGAACAGTGTCGAGTTGTTAGTTGTCAGTAAACGATTTCAACAACATAAGTCCGTATATCGTCCAGTCAACCATAGTGAAAAACAGCAGTTTGTGGTGGAAGTAGAAAAAACTAGAAAAACTAAACCCAGTACAGTGATCCATAAGTGCCTAAAACCTCAGGTGGTAAACCAGTGTGAGGTTAACCAGGGTGCCAGAAGTAAACAGGGTGCCTGAGGTAAACCAAGGTGCCAGAGGTACGGCCGTCCATCATAGTAGGAGCTGCCAGAAGCCCCGGATTTTTCTCCAACACGCAAGTTATACTTTTTGTATCAAACTGATCATTATTACTCTGTTTAATCATCTTCCAGTGGTCTGTCTCGCTAACCCAAATAATCCCTACAGGATCCATTAAATAAGTGATAGTGGATTTCGTCAGATCCAAGAAATAAGGGAACCAATGACCGGATTCAAAACTGGTATCCTCGTCCGGACTCAATAAGCGGACGGGGTTTTAGGTGGCCTTATCAAACACCCAAACAATAACTTAAAGCAGTAAGATTGTCCCAAACACTTAAACATCCAAATACAGTGGACCCCTGCCTAACGAACGCTCCATATAGCGAACAAATCATGTAACAAACGCTTTTTTAGCAAAATATTTTTCTCACGTAGCGAACATTTACTTGTGAAGCGAACCGTACCAGACGTGTCCGCCAAGCGTTGTTTACACTTGAGAGAACATTACCCAGTGCACTCTTTCAAACATTCACAATACTTTTGTTGTGTTTATTGTTGGTTAAGTGATTGTCACTGTGAAATAAGTCACTATGGGTCCAAAGAAGCTTCACAAGTGATAAAGTGTAGCAATGAAAATAAGTCAGTATGTCTTGACTTTTTTGGGTTATCCTAGGTTTTCTACACATATGCTGCTATGTATGATAATCTATGTATAACTGGATTGTGTATACCTGAATAAACTTACTTACTTAAGTAAGTTAAGCATTAATCGGTAGAAAATGATGACACAAAACTTAACTTCTACAATGTTTGAGATTATAGGGACACTGACAAGAGCGCAGTACTGTGCCACCATCTCCTCAAGTGTAAGTGTAAGTATTTCTTTTATATAAGTGTGAATATTTCTTAATTATAAATTAAAGTGTAAATATTTCTTATTTATAAATTAAAGTGTAAATGTTTCTTAGTTATAAATTATGCACATTGTTTGTGTGATAGTGGGGTGGCTTTCTGCTGAAACCAACTACCACCACGGCTTATGGTCAGTGGCCCTATACCCAACAACACAACACACTCCACCAGTCCTTAGATTCGTAATGACATGTTTTATTCATTCTAGAGTTTATATCATGTTTCTATGTTATTAATATTGTTTATTATGTCATATTAGATGAATTGTGCTAGAAAAGGACAAAGTAGTGTACTATTTTGTCCTGCCTCCAAACAAACTCTCATACACCAACAAAAGTCTTCAATAAAGGTAAAACTTATTTAACTGTTCATTTGTCCATTATAATTAGTGCTTTATATTTATTTCTCATTGTTTTCTGTATGTAAAACTATAGTATTTATTCTTTTAAAAAATGAATTTTTGGTGAAATTTTTTGGGTGGAAACGGATTAATTGTATTTACATTATTTCTTATGGGAAATAAGGTTTCAAATAACAAACTTTTTGAGTAAAGAACTTGCTCCTGGAACGGATTAAGTTCGTTAGTTGAGGGACCACTGTAAAATAGATACGATACAAATATACTGATCACCACTTCAGGGAAGCTATTAGTAGAATATACAGTAAAACAACCAACAAAATCAATCATGAAAACCTGTGTATTATGCAACCAATCAAACAAACATTCCACTGGATGGATTACATGCAACTTCTGTGGTAAATGGAGCCACGCCCCTTGTGCAGGCATTCAGGAATCAACTACATGAGATATTAAACCAGGGAAGTGTTTTTGGGTATGCCCAAATGAGACCGAACTGTGGAATAAAATCACATTGATGTTAAAAGATGATAACATCAAATCGGCCTTCATAAAAAACATGACAGCATTCTATAACAGTTGGGAAAATAAAAAATCTGGGCCAGATGGTGCTATCACCCCTGGTACAGATGTTGCCCTGGTAGACAGTAACTGTAAGAATGGAGAAATAAATGATGGTGACCTGAAGGGGGACAGGAGCTCCAGTGGGGAAACAGGTGTAGACAAGGACACAAAAAACAATGTTACAAACTAGCATTACCACGATAGATAGTAAACAGGGGATTGCCCCGGGAAATACTGAAGATAAATTACCAGAACCGGATGAAGGCTCCAGTGTTAGCACTAGTGCCGAAGATAGAAACGAGACAGGAACACACGCACCAATAGGGAATACAATGGGCAATACAGTCACAAAAAAACAGGGCAAACGGAAACCAGGCCTATGTGAATATTATGCAATTGGTATCTGCAGGCATGGAATATCTGGGAAATCAGATGGGACATGCAATTATGATCACCCCAGAAAATGCCATGCCCATATGAAAACAGGAAAATGCAACCTCCCATCCTGTAAGCTTTTCCACCCTGAAATGTGCAACTCATCAGTTCAGGAAAGACAGTGCTATAACCTATATTGCCAGGCATACCACCTAAAGGGTACAAGACGACACAGAACATCCAGACCATGGCAAAACCTGGGTAGCCACAGCCACTCCAGAGAGAGAGGTTTTTTGGTGCCAGGAAGGTTAAAAAGCTGGCAGGAAATGACAGAAATCATACACCAGCTGCAATCATTTCTGGAGTGGAATCACAGTCAATGGTCTCCACTCCAACACAACAGATATTAGTGCCAGGAAAAAAAGACCCCGCCCATACCACCAATCCAATGACATTCATCTTTGCAAATATACAGGGTCTAAAGCCAGCAACAAACAACAAGATACCTTACATCCGTGGACTGCTTACAGAGTCAAATGCTATGTTTGCGGCTTTCACAGAGACCCACATAAGAGATCACATGGACAATGAAATATGGATCTCGGGCTACAACCTATACAGATGTGACAGAGTGAACAGGTAAAAAGGGGAGGTTGGTCTGTATATCACAGAGTCACTTATATGTTCAGAACTACTAAATGCCTCAAATGATGTAGTTGAAGTACAGTGGACCCTCGGTTAACGAATACCCCGGAAATCGTGCAATTATGTAAGTATAATTTTGTAAGTTCTGTGGAAGTGTATTTTTGGGGTCTGAAATAGACTAACCTACGTGAAATTTTTCCTTAAGGAGTAAATCGTTCGTAATGGCACTTGAGCAGACTTCAGGAGTGAAGTTTTTACGAAACTCGGGGGTCCACTGTATTAGCAATAAAGATCGAGAATCAAAACCTGGTCATTGTAGTTGTATACAAGCCTCCGGATGCAATGTCCCAACAATTCCAGGAACAGCTTCTGAAAATTGACCACTGTCTGGAAAATCTTCCAGCTCCTGCCCCCAACATCTTGCTCCTGGGGGATTTCAACCTAAGGCATCTAAAATGGAGGAATATTGCAAACAATGTGGTAGCAGAGATAACACCAGGAGGCAGCTCAGATGAAAACTCGCCCACACATGAACTTTTAAATCTCTGCACCAAATTCACCTTAAACCAGCAAATAGTAGAGCCGACAAGATTAGAGAATATGCTGGACCTCATCTTCACCAACAATGATGATCTGATACAAAATGTCATCATATCAAAAACAATATACTCAGATCTCAACATAATAGAGGTCCAGACATGTATGCGGGGAGCCCCAGATCGACAAAATGTGATCAGCCGCGAGGGAGCCTTCTCCAAATTCAACTTCAATAACAAAAACATAAGGTGGGACCAAGTAAACCAAGCCCTAAATTATATAAACTGGGAAGATAGCCTAAGCACCACGGATCCTAACCTATGTCTAGAACAAATTAACTCTGTGGCACTTGAGGTTTGCTCAAGGCAAATTCCCTTAAGGAAAAGAAGGAGATGTAAACTAGAAAGAGAGAGGCGCTCCCTATACAGGCGAAGGCAGAGAATAAACGAGTGACTACAGGAGGTCAATATATCTGAAATACATAGGAAGACACTTGTCAGAGAAATAGCAAACATCGAATTAAAACTAAAGGAATCTTACAGGAATCAAGAAATGCGGGGAGAACTTAAAGCCAAAGTATTTCTTTTCTTATGCCAAATCAAAGTCGAGAACAACATCCAGTATTGGGCCCCTACTTAAATGGGATGGGTCCTACACAGATGACAGCAAGAAAATGAGGGAGTTACTAAAGTCCCAGTATGACTCAGTTTTTAGCGAGCCGCTAACCAGACTGAAAGTCGAAGACCTAAATGAATTGTTTATGAGAGTGCCACAGAACTTGGCAGATGCATGCCTATCTGACATTACCCTGACGCCAAATGACTTCGAAAAGGCAATAAATGACATGCCCATGCACTCCGCTCCAGGCCCAGACTCATGGAACTCCGTGTTCATCAAGAACTGCAAGAAGCCCCTATCACGTGCTTTTAACATCCTATGGAGAGTGAGCATGGACACTGGGGTGGTCCCGCAGTTACTGAAAGCAACAGATATAGGCTAACTCCACAAAGGGGGCAGTAAAGCAATAGCAAAGAACTACAGACCAATAGCGCTAACGTCCCATATCATAAAAATCTTTGAAAGGGTTCTAAGAAGCAAGATCGCCACTCATCTAGATACCCATCAATTACACAACCCAGGGCAGCATGGGTTTAGAGCAGGTCACTCCTGTCTGTCCCAACTACTGGACCACTATGACAAGGTTCTGGATGCTCTAGAAGACAAACAGAATGCAGATGTTATATACACAGACTGCAAAAGCCTTTGACAAGTGTGACCATGGTGTAATAGCACACAAAATGGGTGATAAAGGAATAACAGGAAAAGTGGGTAGATGGATCTATAATTTCCTAACAAGTAGAACACAAAGAGTAGTAGTCAACAGAGTAAAATCTGAGACGGCTACAGTGAAAAGCTCTATTCCACAAGGCACTACTCGCTTCCATCCTGTTTCTCATCCTCATATTGGACATAGACAGGAATATAAGCCACAGTGCCATGTCTTCCTTTGCAGATGACACCCGAATCTGTATGACAGTGTCCACCGTTGAGGACACTGAAAGACTCCAAGCAGACATAAACCAAATCTTTAAATTGGCTGCAGAAAATATATGAAATTCAATGGTGAGAAATTTCAATTACTCAGATATGGAAAACGTGAAGAAATTAAAATCTCATCGGAGTACAAAACAAATTCCAACCACACAATAGAGCAAAAAACTAATGTCAAAGACCTGGGAGTGATCATTTCAGTGGATCTCACCTTCAAGGACCATAACACCGTAGCAATCGCATCTGCTAGAAAAATGACAGGATGGATAATGAGAACCTTCAAAACCAGGGATGCCAAGCCCATGTTGACACTTTTCAGGTTGCTTGTTCTATCTAGGCTGGAATATTGCTGCACACTAACTGCACCTTTCAAGGCAGGTGAAATTGCTGACCTAGAAAATGTGCAGAGAACCTTCACAGCATGCATAACTGAGATAAACCAGCTCAATTACTGGGAACGCTTGAAGTTCCTAAACCTGTACTCTCTAGAACGCAGGCGGGAGAGATACATTATTATATACACGTGGAAAATTCTTGTGGGATTAGTACCAAACTTGCACACGAGAGTCACTCCCTACGAAAGCAAAAGACTTGGCAGGTGATGTAGCATCCCCCCAATGAAAAGCAGGGGTGCCACTAGCACGTTGAGAGACAACACAATAAGTGTCAGGGGCCCAAGACTGTTCAACTGCCTCCCAGCATACATCAGGGGGATTACCAACAAACCCCTGGCTGTCTTCAAGCAGGCACTGGACAGGCACCTAAAGTCTTTACCTGACCAGCCAGGCTGTGGTTCGTACGTTGGACTGCGTGCGGCCAGCAGTAACAGCCTGGTTGATCAGGCTCTGATCCAACATTTGGCCTGGTCACAGACCGCATCGCAGGGGCGTTGACCCCTGGAACACTCTCCAGGTATACAGCTGAGGCTCTGATCAGTGTGACATCATTCTCCTGTGCAGAAATTAATTGCACCCTAGTAGATGCAGCCCCTCTCACACTACTTAACTGATCTATGCTCCAATCATGCTCAGTTCTGGCTGGAACATCCTTTTCTTCAGTTGACTGCAGTTCAACATCAGAAAACAGTGTTTCCAGACTTAAGTTCTCATCATCCTCATGAGAAATATCACGAAGACTATTGATAGCATGATCATGAGCCATACTTCTCATGGTGAAACTAGCAGGTAAAAGGTCTGGTAGGGTCTCTCTAGCCTTCTCCTCCCAAACTTTGGGACTGGGTTTTCCCCTAACTAGTTGTTCCTCACTGTCTAACAGGCCCATTACATTATTCCCCAATAAGAGGTTGACCCCTAGAAGGGAATCTCATCTGAAATACCTACAGGGAGATAGCCAACTTGGTATGCAGATTCTACCCATAATTTGTGTACAGGTGTTCTTATGGTCAAACCCGTAATACCCTTCAATAATACAGTGGTACCTCGGTTTACGATGGTCCTCAAACTCGCCCTTTTATGTAAGTTTATTTTTTTAAATGCTTTTGTAAGTATTTTTGGGGGTCTAAAAGGACTAGTCTATTTTACATTATCCCTTATGGGGATAAATTTGTTTGGTAATGTCACTTGAACAGCATTCTGGAATTAAAAAATATCGTTAACCGAGGTACCACTGTATATCTTTCCCAATATAGGTATCATTAGACACTGGCAGTACTCCAGCATGTAGCAAGGAGTAGGTGCTACATCCATCTATCAAGGACAATATGTTCTCAACCCTGCCCACATCCTTATGCAAGGCAACTATAGACCTACTAGAAAATACATGCATCCTGGGGTCCAGATCCAAAGGTTCCTCCTCACCTTGCCTTGAAGACCTAATGCAGGCCACTGGATGTGTCTCTGCAGTTAGGGTTCCCTGGGATGGTTCCTCCCTTCTCTGATCTTGCTGTTTATAAAAGCAAAACTTTTCTATGTGCCCAGTTTTGTTGCAGTAGTAACAGGTATATAATTCTTAAAGGTATTTTTACCACTTGGTGTAGGACTGGTACTGTGTGCTCGAGGAACTGAAACATTATTTGATGGTCTAGGTAAACTTTGAGCTCCAGCTGACTTACCTTTCCCTTCTATTTGAGAGGGCACCTCAGCCTTCATTTGTCCCTGAAAATTCTTGTCCCACTTACCTTTATGACTATAGGATTTGGAATAAGGTTTAGAACAAGCAGGGAAATTTTTTGAAAGATCATGACTTTACCTACCAATTCCCTACGAGCTAAGAATCTGTCACCCAGAGCCAGTGTTGCTGAAAGATTATCTGGGTTTTTGTCCTCCAAATATTCTCTGAGATCAACAGGGATTGCATTGTACAGGAAGGAGAGCGCCACGTTTCTCATTCCCAAACTCAGTTAAGGTCTGCCCATCCTGAAATTTTTGACTTCTGAACTTTTGCCTATATTTCTCAGGTATCATTTGGTATGCAAGCAATACTACTTCCCTAATTTTTTCATAGTCAGAAAATTCTCTTCCCTCCGGAGTCTGTACTCTCTGGAATCCTTTACCTACAAGCTGCGTGCGAACTAGGGTGGCCCACTGCTGTTTGGGCCATCCTTGCTCCAAAGCAGTCTTCTCAAAAAATGAAAAATATGTCTGGGTCACTCTCTGTAAACTTAAGGACAAAATGTGCAGCTTTAGTTTTTTTATTGGTATTTTTAATAACCCAGTACAAGGACTGGTGAAAAGTTTCAAAGAGCAGCTAATCATGAATGTAAGTATCACCTTAGACAATAAGTACTGCTCAGGCTCTTGTTCTGAACCTCCTAACCTTTGACTTACTCTCTCCTTAGCTTCTATTAATTTTGTTTCAGCCTCTGCCACAGCTAACCTAAGTCTCATCATCGTTTCATTATCACCTGGAGTAGGTGATCCCTCCTGGTCACTGTCAACAGACATGTTTACTGATGAATTATTTACCTCCTCACTGAAGCCTGAAAAGTCTAAAGATTCAGCTTCTGACATAGCTTTTATCCTTAAACTCTTGCTTCCTTCTTACAATATCAATGGACAAATTTTCTTACAGGCACATAAAATAACACAAGTTCAATGTAAAATATGCACATAGCACTTTACCATAACCACAAACAAAATGTGTTACTCAACCTTTATCCCCACTCTGGAGAAAAACAACCTATAAACTAATATATGAAAACAACCTTCCACTGACACCACCTTGGTCAATTTTATCCTACCAGAAACATACAACTGTTGTTACCCCATACCAGTACATATAGTTCAAAGAAAGTTTTGAGTTATTTTAACAGTCAAATAACTCTCCCGGACAGGCCCCATGTTATGTTATTTTCCCTTTACTTTGATGGTATCGGTTCTCACTATATGGTCTAGCATAAGGTAGTTACTTAAAGGTTTTATTGTCTAGGGTGATACTTACAGTCATGATTAGCTGCTATCTGAAACTTTTCACCAGTCCTTGTACTGGGTTATGAAAACTACCAATAAACAAAATAATATATATTAAGTTGTATTTACATGTACATTATACAAATCATATACATACACAACATGTGACCCATAGCAGTCACATGTAGCATCTCCAAACCACATGGCATGGTTGAGTGGTGGACCTGACTTAACTCAGTGAAGACGTGTCTTGTGTGCTCTCTGTGAATCTGAAGAAGATGTCCTCTCTTGAGCTACTCTACCAGCAGCTGAAGGAAGAACTGAGGGTAGCTAAGCTTGAGATACAGCGACTGACTGAGGAAAACAAGAGGATTCGTAGTAATCCTCCTGTTGAGAATCCTCAAGCCAAGAAAGGAACCTGCACAGTGGCTAGAACGCATGGGACAAAGTTAAGGATCAAGAGGACGGGTGGAGAGGTAGAAACAACGAAGACCCAGGAGAATGTTGTGGAAACATCGAACCCATTCTCCGTGTTACCCGATGAATGTGAGTCGACTTCTGGGAGCGTCACGACGAACGACACCAAGGAAGGTAAAAACTTTGTTGTTGTTGGGGACAGCCAGGTTAGGTACATGGATAGGGCTTTCTGTTTGAATGATAGGAGTAGGAGACAGATGGTTTGCTTTCCTGGGGCTGGGATGGAGGATATTGTTAGCCATCTGGACGACATCATGAGAGGTAATGGGAGCAATCCTATTATCTGTCTCAGTGCTGGAGGCAACGATGTTGGCAGACGTAGGAGTGAGAACCTGACTAGCAGGTTTAGGTCAGCAATAGACATAATTAGGAAGAAGGGTGGGAACCCTGTCATATGTTATATTTTGCCAAGGAGAGGAGTTGGAAATGAATGGCTGTTCAGGGCAATTGGTGTCAATTGCTGGCTAGACAAATACTGTAAGGAAAATTCAGTAACATTCATTGACAACTGGGACCTCTTCTATGGCAGAAATGACATGTATGCCAGGGATGGGGTTCACTTATCCAGGTCTGGGGTGGGGGCACTGGCAACTGCAGTGGAGGAAGCTGTTAGGGCTTTAAACTAGAAATAGTTAGTGGTATGGGTTTTGGGGGGAAAACAGTGAAGTCCCAGTGTAGTAATATTATAAGTTCTAGGAGAACTATAATAGGCAGAATAAGGTGGATAGTGGAAAGCTAGTGACACTAGATGACAAGGACAGTAATAGGTATAGTGGAAAACAGAAATGAGCAGGAAGGGTAAAGAGAAAGGAGGGTCTTTAAATATATATTACACCAATAGTCGTAGTGCTAGGAATAAGATGGACGAGTTGAGATTAGTTGCAAGTACGGGTAATATTGATGTTTTTGCAATAACTGAGACATGGTTTAATATGAAAAATCGGGACTTGCCTGCCGAATGTCACATTCAGGGTTTTAAATTGTTCCAAGTAGACAGAAGTATCGGGAAGGGGGGTGGGGTGGCACTCTATGTCTGTGATCATTTAAATTGTTGCATAAAAACGGGTATAAAGTCTGAAATAACACATACAGAGTCTGTCTGGATAGAATTTTCAGAAGGGTGTGAAAAATTGATTTTAGGCGTGATTTACCGTCCTCCAAACTTAGATAGGGAACAATGGAGACTACTTTGGGAGGAAATTGTTAAGGCCACAAGGCACGATAACGTAGTAATTCTAGGGGACTTTAACTTTAGTCAGATTGATTGGAATTTCTTGACAGGGAATTTAGAATCTAACGACTTTTTAGAAGTAGTTCAGGATTGCTTTTTGAAGCAGTTTGTAACAGAACCTACAAGGGGAAATAACCTACTTGACTTGGTTCTGGCAAGCAAGGAAACCCTTGTTAATAATTTAGAAATTACAGAGGAATTCGGCTCAAGCGACCACAAGTCAATTACCTTTAGCATTGAATGGATGTATGATAGGGATAATTCAGTAACGGTCCCAGATTTTCGCTTAGCAGATTATAATGGACTTAGAGAACACTTATCAACTGTGGACTGGGGTGACGAAGAGAGGTATCAATATGACAGTTTTCTTAACACTATACAGGCTCCCCAAAGAACATTTATCCCGTATAAAGAAATTAGATCAAGTAGAAATGACCCAAAATGGATGAATAATAGGCTCAAGTATCTTTTAGGGCAGAAGAAAGGAGTTTTAGGCACATAAAAAGAGGTGAGGGTCATCTTATAAATCAGTAAACTGACATTAAGAGGGACGTTAAACAGGGAATAAGAAAAGCTAAACAGGACTATGAAATTAAAGTTGCTAGGGATTCAAAAACTAACCCAAAAAGTTTTTTCCAGGTTTATAGAACAAAAGTTAGGGATAAGATAGGTCCCCTTAAAAATAACTCTGGGCATCTTACTGACAAGGAGAATGATATGTGCTCTATTTTTAATAATGATTTTCTCTCGGTTTTCACACAGGAAGACACTAATAATATCCCAGTAATTAATTTTTACAGCGGCCCAGAAGAAGATAAATTATGTAATATCACAGTCACTAGCGAAATGGTTATGAAACAACTAGACCGACTGAAACAAAATAAATCGCCAGGTCCTGATGAGCTTTTTGCAAGGGTTCTTAAGGAATGCAAAATGGAACTCTGTGAACCAATATCTAACATTTTTAATTTATCTCTTCAAACAAGTGTAGTGTCTGATATGTGGAAGATGGCTAATGTAATTCCTATTTTTAAAGCAGGGGACAAGTCACTACCGTCAAATTACCGCCCAATAAGCCTGACCTCAATTGTAGGCAAATTACTAGAGTCAATTATAGCTGAAATTATTAAAAGCCATCTAGATAACCGTAATTTGATTATTGATACTCAGCATGGATTCACGAGGGGCCGTTCCTGCCTATCTAATTTATTAACCTTCTTCAGTAAAGTTTTGAGGCTGTTGATCACGATAAAGAATTCGATATTGTTTATTTAGACTTTAGTAAGGCTTTTAATAGAGTACCGCACCAGAGACTGTTAAAGAAAGTGGCAGCTCATGGCATTGGGGAGAAGTGCTGTCATAGATCGAGTCATGGCTCACCAATAGGAAGCAGAGAGTGTGCATAAATGGGGTTAAATCCAAATGGGGACTTGTAACAAGTGGTGTTCCACAGGGATCAGTCTTAGACCCATTGTTATTTATAATATATATCAATGACCTTGATGAGGGAATTACTAGTGATATGAGCAAATTCGCCGACGACACGAAGATAGGTAGGATAATTGATTCAAACATATAAGTCATAGAACTTCAGGAAGATTTAGACAAACTTAATTCGTGGTCAGAAAAGTGGCAGATGCAGTTTAATGTAGATAAATGCAAGGTTCTGTTGCTCGGGAGTGTCCATAACCCAAGCACTTATAAGTTAAATAACGTAGAACTTAGCCATACAGATTGCGAGAAGGACTTGGGGGTGATGGTGAGCAGCAACCTTAAACCAAGACAGCAATGCCTAAGCGTACGTAATAAGGCAAATAGATTACTGGGATTTATATCAAGAAGTGTTAGCAACAGAAGTCCAGAGGTTATATTACAGCTTTATACATCATTAGTAAGGCCTCACCTAGATTACGCAGCTCAGTTTTGGTCTCCATATTATAGAATGGACATAAATTTGTTAAAAAACATTCAGCGTAGAATGACTAAATTAATACATAGCATTAGAAATCTTCCTTACGAAGAAAGATTGAAGACCCTTAAATTACATTCACTTGTAAGACGTAGAATGAGGGGAGACATGATCGAGGTATACATGTGGAAAATGGGTATTAACAAAAGGGATATAAATAAGGTCTTGAGGATATATCTCCAAGAGAGAACCCTAATAATGGATTCAAGTTAGATAAGTTTAGATTTAGAAAGGATATAGGAAAGTATTGGTTTAGAAATAGGGTAGTTGATGAGTGGAACAGTCTGCCTAGTAGGGTTATTGAAGCTAGGACCTTGGGTAGTTTCAAATTTAGGTTGGATAAATTCATGAGTGAGAGGGGTTGGATTTGAGTGGGACTCGCAAATGAGTGAATGGAATTGTCAAAGCTTATTTCTTGGGTAGCATTGAAAATTAGATTGTTAGATTGTTAGTGGGACGGATTGTGAAGGACCTGCCTAGTATGGGCCAACAGGCCTGCTGCAGTGTTCCTCCTTTCTTATGTTCTTATGGTCCACCTGCCCCATTTAACTCTCTTTTCCTTAATATTTCTTTAACCCTCCAGTGTCTTGACTTACTGAAATCATAGAGTATGATGGTTGCATAACTTTAAAATATAACCCTTAACTTTGGAACACATATTCTGCCCCGAAAGATAAGAAAAGACCAGTGCATCCTACCAGCTTGAAGACATTCAGGAGAGTGAGAGAGAGGGAGGGCTTAGCTAGGCTCCTCCCACTCAAACAAACAAAAAGAATTTCAACAAGCACAACAAACAAAAGAATGTCAACAAGCACAATTCCCTAGCTACCACAATAATTGTTTTTCTCATACACCTTATACTTTTACAAAAGAAATACAACTTTATAACTATAGTAGATCGTCATTTAGAACGAAATTATGTTGCACGTTATGGGTATTGCATGATTGAAGAATTGTGGCACATTATTATTTAACACGATGTAAAAATTATATTACATGGTTCCGGGAGTGTAAAAATTGAGCCCGCAGGTCCTTCACAAACCATCCCACTAACAGAATATTTGCT